>ML814180.1:67331-91821 GCA_009831015.1 Picea engelmannii | reverse complement strand
TTTTTTTTTTCTTTTTCAGGAAAACAACAGTTTATAATGTTGTTTTCAAGGAGACGAAATCATGGATTATACGCTCAATGTCTTAGTTACTTTTCATTTTTTTTAAACAATTTCATTTATGTAATTATTTTTTATATAAACTCCTACAGGAATATTCCTATTGTTATTCTATTTTTGCGAAACAAAATGATTTTTAGGGATCATACTCTATCTTGTATGATAAGAGGTAATCGATCCAAGACTTATTTAAATAGTTGGTGTTTCTTAGTGTACAAGGAGGAATTTTTTTGGATTACAGTAATGGACATATAATGTATGGAAGCAATATAGGAGAACAATTTGCTTTTGGTTTTAATCCTATGTGAATTGTTAAATACTGGTCTTATTTTATTCTCATGTTGTTTCTATGTTATGAGATGTGATTATTAATGATTTAGCTTTAGCATTGTCATAATATAATATTTCATATCAACAAATATTTAAATGTTGTCCATGATCTGTTGATCTAGTTTGCGTCTGTGATCAAACAATTATTTAATTATCTTTGAGTTTACTTATGTTATTAAATGATTCATGACATCAATGTTTAGGACTGAGATTTCTTTTGTCCTCTACTATTGATTATCTTGATATCACGGGATATTAATTGGTTATTTATCTGTTGTTTTAAATCCACTCCAAATGCATGAAATGCTTCCTTGAATTTCTTTAGGAAAATTTATATTTGTCCCTGACATAGGTTTCATCTTAATATAGGACAAACATGAACTCATACAAAAAAGGAAAGGAACATAGATTAGTTGATGACTGATCAGTTAGAGGTTAGTAGATGCATTGTTTTCTTTTATTTAGATTTGTTTATGAATGAAACGTTGATTGCATTAATTTGCTTTGATTGTTTTTGTGTCATTGTTTCAATCGTATTCATTTAATATTTATTTGTTTAATATCTTTAAAAAACCCAAAAAGAAGTGTTTTTCATATTTGATTTTGTTCAGAAACCTTATCAAACAAATCATTTCACAAGATTTCATGCAAACCTTGTAAACTGTATATAAATTGTTCATAATCATTTGTATATTCACTTTCTTAGATAACCATTTGTAATTATGGTGTCAATTGTTAGAATCTTTTCTTTAGTTAGTTTATTTATTTTTGCTATCTTTAGGATCCTAGTTGGCTAACGGATCCATTAAACCCATTAGGTTAGATCATACCAAATGACTTGGGTTAAATAGACAACCTCAGACCGGATCTAACCTTCCAGTTGACGGTGTATCACTTACGCCTGTCAACAATTTGTGCTAGAAGGAGGGTCAGACTGACAAGATGGCCTTGCATGAGTCTTTGTTTTGAATGTACTTAATTCCCCATGGCTCCCCAAATCACTGTGTTGGAACATGCTTTCCACTTCTCATTACCAAATATTCCCAACAAGACAGTCTCTCACTTGTCCAAACTCACCTTTGATGGTGGGGGGGATGTATCTGCTAAAGACCATATTAATAAGTTTTGGTGTAAATGAATCAAGCATGATATTTCAGATTTGAATGTTTTATGCAAATTGTTTAGTTTTGCTTTTAGGGGTCGGATTAAACAATGGTTTTAGTCTTTTCCAACATATAACATCTTTTATTGGTTTCAATTTGTAGTGGAATTTTTAGATTTTTTTGAAATCTATGATTACAATCAATTATGTGAAGAATTTCAGACTTTGCTTATCAATGACAATTCATCTTCAGAAGGCTTTTTGACAAGAAGCCATCATGTTCTCTGTAAATTTGATCTTGATGACATGTCATTTGTATTAAATCTCCTCTATGATGCTTGTGTCCCTTTCATCCAGTCATATTCAATCACGAATGATGAAACAGTTACAAATCCTATCACTCAATTGCGAGAATAATTTGTTCACAGGTTAAGATGAATCCATCCGAAAATTTTGAACAAGCAAGGGAGGTAGAATCTATTGAAGAGGTTCTTACTGACAATCAAATTGGTTTTTTCTCTAAATCATTGCATTTTCAGTCCTCAACCATCGTGGAAGAAGATTCGATGTTGGGTCAAGGTGAATTTCTTCATTCTTCTAATTCTTTCTCTAATCAGTATTTAAACACAGTTATTGAAGAATGGTGACGAAAATCATCTTAAGCATTCTAACATTCCTATGAAGCTAATTAGAGATGTAAATCTGCAATTGGAAAAAGAAACCTTAAACCTTCATCCACAAATCACAACTTATCCACATGAAAGATAAGATGTTTTTCATGAAATTTTTGAATTATCTATCATACATGAGGCAAATTTATATGATCATATTACGTTGAAGGATTTATCACCAAAAAGGAGTGAAATTTTTAAGGAACGTGAAAAAGAATGTCTTTAGAATACCAATGTTAAATATCATAGCTCAAGAGATTCTTTTCAGGTGCTTATTTTTTATCCCTTTTACTCTTTATATCCCAATCTCTTTTTAGATTCTAGTGGACTTTATACTTTACCCACAGTATCTTACTCGTTGCCATCACAATCAAATCTTTTTTATATGCCAAAATTTGGTGAAATTAATTCCAAACATAACATTTATGAAGTTGGATTGGATGCTCTTTCACTTCCATCACTCGAATGGAAAAATGACATGTTGGAAGATGATTTTACACAGATTATTTTTGAAAATGACCATGCACTCATTCCTATGGAGATCAAATATTCTACATTGCATATTCGTCCCTTGATTAGTTCGAATTTTAATGTTTATGCTTCACATTTTGAAACGATCAATCTCATCAAAGGAAGTGTTCAAACCAGTGATCTAATTGATGTCATGAATCCTCTTATGATGCATTCCCCATTGATATATCCATTTCATCAAAGTCATAGTTTGCATCCTAATTTTTATGACAAGATCTTAGAATATCTAGCAAGTAACCATGACATGATTTTTCTAGATCCTCCATGTGAATAAATTGATGAACACTTGGAGAATTGTCAGGAGGATGGGGCACTTCGGCCTCGACTGTTGGTTATGTCAGGTCCCCATAATCTTGAGAATTTTTCCAAACATACTTACACTCTTCCATGCCATTATGACCCATATCACCACAAGATTGTAGAATGGTTGGAGGATTCATCCATCAAGAAGTTTTAAAAGAATAGTAAGGTTGTGCTTGCTTTGTTTTTAAATGATGATGATAAAGGTAAGTATGATATATTTTTGTCATTTTTTGATATACTACCATTCGTGTTAGTAGTATTTGATTTTGTTTCCATTGTAGGATTGGAGTTACTCTGATGACCACATTGGAAGCATGACTTCACTTAGTATTTTGATTTGTTTAGTAGTTAGAGTAGGTTTCCTTTAGTTTTATTTTTCATTGTTTCTCTTTGTAATAATGTAGTTAAAGAACATAAGTGGGCACACTAAGAGAACCATAATGTGACTATTGTCAAGGAAGTCCACTTTGACCCTTTTCTCTCATATTTTCATTGAACATTTCTTTTCAAAAAGGCAGTATCATCATGAAAATTTTAAATGAAAAGTAAAGAGATAAGTAAATTTGAATTGTCAATTCTACCCTAACCCAAGGTGTCACGAGTAGGACTACACTCATATTAATGAGGATTTTTCTATTTTATTTTACTCTCTCAAGAGATATTTCACGTGATGATATCAGATCCACCCTCTTATAAATATTCTTAATTTTCTTTTTTGTTTTGAATTTTGGTTCTTTTCATTTTTCTCAATTTTGATTTGTTTTCTGAATAATTATGTCTGAGTCACCATTTCATTTGTGGAAGGGAATCATAATTCTCATTCATTAGCAATAGTTGATAACTTCCCAAGCACCTGAGCAGTAAGTGCTAAAACTCATATCAGGAGAAACAAGTTTTTGTTCAAATCACTATTTCTGGGTTCTCCTTGAAATTGCAAGTAGACACGATTATAATTAATAATCTTCTAACATTGTCCCTATTTTAAGGAAAACTCAGTTGTACCTTCCCATCTTCAAGATGGTTTCCTAACAGAAATCTAAGTGTCCAAAGTGTGATGAAGATCATCAAAAAAGGGAGAATGATTTTTAAATGATCAAATATTTTATTCCAAACTATGATATTTTTAGTATCACCCCACCCTCTTGAATACCATGAAGTTCTGGAAATTATAAACAAATTCTATTTGGTTGAAAGCACTTTAATGTGTGGGAAGTGTTTTTAAACCCGTCGGGACATTGAACATGTCTGATGGTAGCGGGTAAATGCATGCATGATGCCAAGGAAACTTCATCGGGGTACTGAACAGGCCTATTGGCATCGAAGTAATGTCGAGATTAAGAAGATCCTCATATCTGTTTTCAATTTGATCAAGTGTGAAAATGTCCTTTATCATGAAGGGATGACTCTTTGACGAGATAGAGGTACTAGAGTGGGTTAAATGACATCCCTACCGAGGCTATAGACGCCTATTGGCAGCAGTGGCCCTGTCAACAGTATCAAATTCAACTACATAAACATTGCTATACCCATAATATAAGTTAGATGTTGGATTATAGTTTTTAGACAGAAATACATTTGATGCTAAGCTGCCTTATTTTTCAAGTTATGATCAATATGCTTGACCTGTTGTTGATTGTTTCTAGAAATTTATTTCATCTGAACCCCTAACATAATTTTTTTGGTGATGCAGAGATAACTGCTTCACCCAGTATGTCGCCATTGTTGGCAACCACCAATGTTTTTCTCTTTTTATCGAAGTCACTAAAAAGAAATTATATATTTATGTATCTGCCACCACCTTTCATTTGTAAATGTTTATTTTTCTGAGTTTCGAGTCGATTATTGAGTTAAGTTTACCTTATTGAGTGTTTGTGGTTTGCATTTTCATTTTTTCTATGTTTATTTCATGACTGTAAGCATGAATTTAAACTTAAAACTTGGTTTGGTTTCAAAACCTTTTACCTTAAAAATATCATTTTAAAAAGACACCCATATGTGATCAAATTTCAAATCTTGTGAAATGGTTATTTAGTCCATCATCGAAACTCTTGTTCTATCATGATTGTTATGAATTCAATGGTTTGATAGTTCATTGGGGAAATGTTTTGATGCATTACAAACCTTGGTTAGTTGTTGATATCCTTCTCATAAGTTTAATTGTCATACCAACTTTCATGCAAACGCGTACATGCATGTTGTACTTGTGTTTTCGCCTCACCTTGTTAACCCAAAACATTAATGAAGATATTCATTATGCGCATAGGGTTTTGCACTCTGTAGGTTTAACACTCATCGTGAGAAACAGTTTTTAGTTTTACAAACCCTCTGGTTATCATTTTCCCCAACTCATTTTTTCAGGTTATGACAACCCCCAAACTCTGCAAATTTTTGTGCCATTACATTTCACATAGACTTTTCTTTCTTCCTCGTCTTCTAGAAATGAAACCAACACTCTGTGATGTCTCCTGTATCCTTTTCATAGTGGAAATGGAACCTGTGATGTGAATCCATCCAAATGACTCAGAGATTTTTTTTGTTTTAAAACCCGTAATTGCTTACCTGAGACACGTTTTTGCGGGAAGGTTTTGGATCAAATGGTTACAAATTTGTCCAAACCCTTTACAACCCATTTTGGAAATGGGGTCATTTACCTTCTACATGGGCCATTTGTTCAGAAAATACACAGTTTCATCGATACATATCGTTCTTTGGAGGGACAAATATCAGAATTTATTTGCGGCTGTGGTAAGCGTTTTTGTTATTTTTGCTCAGAGATTCAATCTTGTTATTGGTTTTGTTGGATTCCAAGTTATATATTCCCTTCTTCTATTTATGAGTCTAAATAAAATGTATAAGCTTTATCAAATACATAAGGTAAATCCCATGTCAAGACTTTTTTTTTTTTACCATGGTCTAATTTGAATTCTTGTGCTATTCGATCTATCTAAGCCTGGGGATACATGGGAAGATTTCATGTTTCGAAATGATTTTACCCTACTCGAGACTGCAGTAGAATTTCCTCTCCATCTCAATAAAAACCCCAGCTCCTGCATTTCTAGCCTTAATGTCGAAAACCTAGGTGTTGATCCACAAGAAGACCATGCTATCACAGATCGACCCTATGTTGTTGTTCAAAACCCATTGGGAGAAAGCCACAATATGATTTCATGCCCAGAAAATCACTAGAGGAAGTATTATATGTATTAAAGGATAAAAACCCACCTATTAATGAGCCGAATCAGGTTTTCATTAACAAATCAATTATGAATAAAAACCACAAGTGTAAGGAACAACGTAATTCAGATTTAAATTTGGAAAACAAGAGGATTAAGCAGGCTAGTAGTGTGTTTACTAAAAACTCAACAAATTTTAACACCTTAAATTCAGATGCTTCTTTGTCTAATATATGAAATGGTAAAAGTTTTTTTTATTCTTTTTTTATTTGATTCAGTTGGAAAAATAAAATAGATAGATTTATTTTTTTTATTTTTTACAATTTTAGACTAGCTATAGAAACCTGCAGCTTATCTTTTGAAATTATTAGTTTGTATTGTTATCTAAAATTCGATTTCGTTTTTTCTTTTTTAGGAAAACAATAGTTTATAATGCTATTTTCAAGGAGAAGAAATCATGGATTAGACGCTCAATGGCTTAGTGACTTTTCATTTTGTTTAAACAATTTCATTTATGTAATTATTTTTTATATAAACTCCTACAGGAATATTCTTGTTGTTATTCTATTTTTGCAAAACAAAATGATTTTCAGGGATCATCCTCTATCTTGCATGATAAGAGGTAATTGATCCAAGACTTTTTTAAATAGATGGTGTTCCTTAGTGTACAGGGAGGAATTTTTTTGGATTACAGTAATGGACATATAATGTATGGAAGCAATATTGGAGAACAATTTGCTTTTGGTTTTAATCTTATGTGAATTGTTAAATACTGGTCTTATTTTATTCTCCTGTGGCTTCTATGTTATGATATGTGATTATTAATGATTTAGCTTTAGTCTTGTCATAATATAATATTTCATATTAGCAAATATTTAAATGTTGTCCATGATCTGTTGATCTAGTTTGTGTCTGTCATCAAGCAATTATTTAATTATCTTTGAGTTTACTTATGTTATTAAATGATTCATAACATCAATTTCCAGGACTGAGATTTCTTTTGTCCTTTGCTATTGATTATCTTGAGATCACGAGATATTAATTCATTTTTTTTCTACTGTTTTAAATTCACTCCAAATGCATGAAATACTTCCTTGAATTTCTTCAGGAAGATTTATATATGTCCCTGTCATAGATTTCCTCTTAATAAAGGACAAACAAGAGCTCATACAAGGTAGGAAAGGAACTTAGATTTGTTGACGACTGATCAGTTAGAGGTTAGTAGATGCATTGTTTTATTTTATTTAGAGTTTTTTATGAATGAAACATTGATTGCATTAATTCTCTTTCATTGTTTTGTGTCATTGTTTCAATCGTATTCATTTAATATTTATTTGTTTAATATCTTTATAAAAACCCAAAAAGAAGTGTTGTTCATATTTGATTTTGTTCAGAAACTTTATCAAACAAATCATTTCACAAGATTTCATGCAAACCTTGTAAAATGTATATAAATTGTTCATAATCATTTGTATATTCACTTTCGTAGATAAACATTTGTAATTATTTTGTCAATTGTTAGAATCTTTTCTTTAGTTAGTTTATTTACTTTTTCTATCTTTAGGATCCTAGTTGGCTAACAAAGACATTAAACCTGTCAGGTTAGATCATACCAAATGGCTTGGTTTAAATAGGCCACCCCGGACCGTATCTAACCTTTTAGTTGACGGTGTGTCACTTACGCCCATCAACAAATGGCACTAGAAGGAGGGTCGGACTGGCAAGTTGGCCTTGCAGGAGTCTTTGTTTCGAATGTATTTAATTCCCCATGGCTCCCAAACTCACTTTGTTGGAACATGCTTTCCACTTATCATTACCTAATATTCCCAACGAGATAGTCTCTCACTTGTCCAAACTCACCTTTGATGGTGGGGAGGATGTATCTGCTAAAGACCATATTAATAATTTTTGGTGTAAATGCATCAAGCATGATATTTCAGATTTGAAGGTTTTATGCAGATTGTTTTCTTTTACTTTTAGGGATCGGATTAAACATTGGTTTGATTTTTTTCCAACATATCACATTTTTTATTGGTTTCAATTTGTAGACGAATTTTTAGATGCTTTTGAAATCTATGATTACATTTCATTTGTATTAAATCTCCTCTATGATGCTTACGTCCCTTTCATCCAGTCATATTCAATCGCAAATGATGAAGCAGTTACAAATCCTATCATGCAATTCCAAGAAGAATTTTGTTCCCGGGTTGAGAGGAATCCATCCGAAAATTTTGAACAAGCAAGGGAGGTAGAATCTATTGAAGAGGTTCTTACTGACAATCAAATTGGTTTTTCCTCTAAATCATTGCATTTTTAGTCCTCAACCATAATGGAAGAATATTCGATGTTGGGTCAAGGTGAATGTATTCATTCTTCTAACTCTTGCTCTAATTAGTATTTAAACCCAATTATTGAAGAACTCTTAGGTGACGAAAATCATCTTAAGCATTCTAACATTCCTATGAAGCTAATTGGAGATGTAAATCTGCAATTGGAAAAAGAAACCTTAAACCGTCATCCACAAATAATACCTTATCCACATGAAAGATCAGATGTTTTTCATGAAAGTTTTGAATTATCTATCATACATGAGGAAAATTTAGATGATCATATTACGTTGAAGGATTTATCACCAAACCATATTGAAATTTTTAAGTAAAGTGAAAAAGAATGTCTTGAGAATACTAGTGTTAAATATCATAGCTCAAGAGATTCTTTTCATGTGCTTATTTTTTATTCCTTTTACTCTTTATATCTCGATATCTTCTTAGATTCTAGTGGAATTTATACTTTTCCCACAGTATCTTACTCGTTGACATCACAATCAAATCTTTTCGATATGCCAAAATTTGGTTAAATTAATTCCAAACATAACATTTATGAAGTAAGATTAGATGTTCTTTCACTTCCATCACTCGCATGGAAAAATGACATGTTGCAAGATGATTTTACACGATTTATTTTTGGAAAAGACCATGCACTCATTCCTATGGAGATCAAATATTCTACATTGCATATTCTTCCTTTGATTAGTTTGAATTTTAATGTTTATGCTTCACATTTTGAAACGATCAATCTCATCAAAGGAAGAATTCAAGCCAATGATATAATTGATGTCATGAATCCTCTTATGATGTGTTCCCCATTGATATATCCATTTCATCAAAGTCATAGTTTGCATCCTAATTTTTATGACAGGATCTTGGAATGGTTTGAGGATTCGTATAGAAACAATCTTCATAATAATGATAAAGTTGTGCTTGCTTTGTTTCTACTTGAATATATAGTAAGTAAGAATGACATGATTTTTCTAGATCCTCCATGTGAAGAAATTGATGAACACTTGGAGAATTGTTAAGAGGATGGGGCACTTCGGCCTCAACTAATGGTTATGTCAGGTCCCCATAATCTTGACAAGTTTTCCAAACTTACTTACACTCTTCCATGCCATTATGACCCATATCACCACAAGATTGCAGAATGGTTGGAGGATTCATACATCAAGAATTTTCCAAAGAATGTTAAGTTTGTGATTGCTTTGTTTTTAAATGATGACAATAAAGGTAAGTATGATATATTTTTGTCTTTTTTCGATATACTACCATTCTTGTTAGTAATATTTGATTTTGTTTCCATTGCAGGATTTGATTTACTTCGATGGCTACATTGGAAGCATGACCTCACTTAGTATTTTGATTTGTTTAGTAGTTAGAGTAGGTTTAGGAGTAGGTTTCCTTTAGTTTTATTTATCACTATTTCTCTTTGTAATAATGCAGTTAAAGAACAGAAGTGGGCATGCTAAGAGAACCATAATATCACTATTGTTAGGGAAGTCCACTTTGACCCTTTTCTCTCATCTTTTCGTTGAACATTTCTTTTCAAAAACGTAGTATCATCATGAAAATTTTAAATGAAAAGTAAAGAGATAAGTAAATCTGAACTGTCAATTCTACCCTAACCCAAGGTGCCACGAGTAGGACTGCAAACATATTAATTAGGATTTTTCTATTTTCTTTTACTCTCTCAATAGATATTTCGCGTGATCATTTCAGATCCACCCTCTTATAAATATTCTTAATTTTCTTTTTTCTTTTTGATTTTGGTTCTTTCATTTTGCTCGATTTTTATTTAGTTTCTGAATAATTATCTCTGATTCACCATTTCATTTGTGGAAGGGAATGAGAATTCTCATTCAATAGTAGTAGTTGATAACCTCCCAAGCACCTGAGCAGTAAGTGCTAAAACTCAGATAAACAAAAGCAAGTTTCTGTTCAAATCAGTGTTTATGGTTTCTCCTTGAAATTACAGGTAGACACGATTATCATTAATAAGCTTCTAACGTTGTCCTTGTTTTAAGGAAAACAACTCATTTGTACCTTCCTGTCTTCGAGATGGTTTCGTAATAGAAATATAAGTGTCCAACGTGTGATGAAGGTCATCAAAAAATGGAGAATGATCTTTAAATGATCAAATATTTTATTCCAAACTATGCGATTTTCAGTATCACCCCACCCTCTTGAATACCATGAAGTTATGAAAATTATAAACAAATTCTAGAGGGTTGAAAGCATTGTAATGTGTGGGAAGTGTTTGTAAACCCGTTGAGACATTGAACGGGTCTGCTGGCAGCAGGTAAATGCATGCATGATGCTAAGGAAAGTTTGTCGAGGTACTGAATAGGCCTACTAGCAGCGAAGCAATGACGAGTTTAAGAAGATCCTCAGATATGTTTTCAATTTGATCAAGTGTGAAAATGTTCTTTATCATGAATGGATGACTCTTTGACGAGATAGAGGTACTGGATTGTCTTAAATGACATCACTACCGAGGCTATGGACACTTGTTGGTAGCAGTGGCCATGTCAACAATACTGAAGTCAACTACATAAATATCGCTATACTCGTAATCTAAGTTAGATGTCGTATTACAGGTTTTAGATAGAAATACATCTGATGCTAAGCTGCGTTATTTTCCAAGTTATGATTAGTATGCTTGACCTGTTGTTGATTGTTTCTAGAAATTTATTTCAACTGACCTGCTGACATAAATTTTCTGGTGATGCAGAGATAACTACTTCACCCAGTATGTCTCCATTGTTGGAAGCCACCAATTGTTTTTATTTTTATTGAAGTCACCACAAAGAAATTATATCTTTATGTAGCTGCCACCACCTTTCATTTGTAAATGTTTACGTTTCCTAGTTTCGAGGCGATTATTGAGTTAAGTTTACCTTATTAATTTTTTTTGGTTTACATTTTCATTTGTCCTATGTTTAATTCATGACTGTAAGAATGAATTTAAACTTAAAACCTTTTACCTTAAAAATATCATTTTAAACAGACACCCATATGTGATCAAATTTCAAATCTTGTGAAATGGTTGATTAGTCCATCATCGAAACTCTTGTTCTATAATAGTTGTTATGAATTCAATGGTTTGATAGTTCATTGGGGAAATGTTTTGATACATTAAGAACCTTGGTTAGTTGTTGATATCCTTCTCATAAGTTTAATTGTCATATCATCTTTCATGCAAACGAGTACATGCATGTTGTACTTGTGTTTTCGCCTCACCTTGCTAACCCAAAACATTAATGAAGATATTCATTATGTGCATAGGGTTTTAAACTCTGTAGGTTTGGCACTCATCTTGAGAAATAGTTTGTATTTTTATGAACCCTCTATTTATCATTTTCCCCAACTCATTTTTCTAGGTTATGACAGCCCCCAAATCTGCAAATTTTTGTGCCATTACATTTCACATAGACTTTTCTTTTCTCCTCGTATTTTGGAAATGAAACCCACACTCTGTGATGTTTGTTTTATCCTTTTCACAGTGGAAATGGCACCTATGATGAGAATCCAACCAAATGACTCTTATTTTTTTTTTGTTTTAAAACCCGTAATTGCTTACCTAAGACATGTTTGTATGGGAAGGTTTCTGTGAAAACAGTTACAAATTTTCCAAACCCTTTAAAATTCATTTCAGAAATGGGGTCATTTACCTTCTACGTGGGCAGTGGTTTCAGAAACCACACATTTTCATAGATACATATTGTTCTTTGGAGGGAAAAATATCATAATTGCTTTGCGGATGAAGTAAGCTTTTTTTTTTTTTTTTCTTAGAGATTCAAGCTTGTTATTGGTTTTGTTGAATTCCAGGTTATATATTCCCTTCTTATGTTTATGAGTCTGCAAAAAATGTCTAATATTTATCAAAGACAGAAGGTAAATCCCATGTCAATCCTTTTTTTTTTACCATGGTCTAATTTCAATTCTTGTGCTTTCGCATCTATGTAAGGTTGGGGATACATGGGAATATTTCTTGTTTCAAAATGATTTTACCTTATGTGAGACTACAGTAGAATTACCTCTCCATATCAATAAAAACCCCAGCTCTTCATTTCTAACCCTACTGTCGAAAACCTATGTGTTGATCCACAAGAAGACCATGCTATCACAGATCGACCCTCTCTTGTTGTTCGGAACCCATTGGAAGAAAGCCACTTTCTGATTTCATGCCCAGAAAATCACTGGAGGAAGTCTTAGATGTATTAAAGGATAAAAACCCTCCTATTAATGAGACAAATCATATTTTCATTAATAAATCAATTGTGAATAAAAACCACAAGCATAAGGAACAGGGTAATTCAGATTTAAATTTGGCAAACAAGAGGATTGAGCAGGCTGGCAATGTGTTTGCTAAAAACTCAACAAATTTTAACACCTTCTTAAATTCAAATGCTTCTTTGTCTAATCTATGAAATGGTAAAAAACAAATTTATTCTTTTTTTTATTTTATTCGGTTGGAAAAATAAAATAGATAGATTTATTTTTTTTTATTTTTTTTTATTTTAGACTAGCTACAGAAACCTGTAGCTTATCTTTTGAAATTATTAGTTTGTATTGTTATCTAAAATTCGATTTTGTTTTTTATTTTTTAGGAAAACAACAGTTTATAATGTTATTTTCAAGGAGAAGAAATCATGGATTATATGCTCAATGGATTAGTTTCTTTTCATTTTGTTTAAACAATTTCATTTATGTAATTATTTTTTATATAAACTCCTACAGAAATATTCCTGTTGTTATTCTTTTTTTGCAAAACAAACTGATTTTTAGGGATCATCCTCTATCTTGTATGATAAGAGGTAATTGATCCAAGACTTGTTTAAATAGTTGGTGTGTCTTAGTGTACAAGGAGGATTTTATTTTGGATTACAGTAATGGACATATAATGCATGGAAGCAATATAGGAGAACAATTTTCTTTTGGTTTAAATCCTATGTGAATTGTTAAATACTGGTCTTATTTTATTCTCTTGTTGCTTCTATGTTATGAGATGTGATTATTAATGATTTAGCTTTAGTCTTGTCATAATATAATATTTCATATCAACAAATATTTAAATGTTGTCCATGATCTGTTGATCTAGTTTGCGTTTGTCATCAGGAAATTATTTAATTATATTTGAGTTTAATTATGTTATTAAATGATTCATAACATCAATTTCCAGGAATGAGATTTCTTTTGTCCTCTGCTATTGAATATCTTGAGATCACTGGATATTAATTGGTTATTTTTTTGTTGTTTTAAATTCACTCCAAATGCATGAAATACTTCCTTGAATTTCTTCAAGAATATTTATATTTGTCCTTGTCATAGGTTTCCTCTTAATACAAGATAAACACGAGCTCATACAACACAGGAAAGGAACTTAGATTTGTTGATGACTGATCAGTTAGAGGTTAGTAGATGCATTGTGTTCTTTTATTTAGATTTGTTTATGAATGAAATGTTGATTGCATTAATTCACTTTGATTGTTTTTGGGTCATTGTTTCAATCATATTAATTTAATATTTATTTATTTAATATCTTTAAAAAAACCCAAAAAGAAGTGTTGTTCATATTTGATTTTGTTCAGAAACTTTATCAAAAAAATCATTTCGCAAGATTTCATGCAAACCTTGTACATTGTATATAAACTATTCATAATCATTTGTATATTCACTTTCTTAGATAAAATTTTGTAATTATTGTGTTGATTGTTAGAATCGTTTCTTTAGTTAGTTTATTTCCTTTTTCTATCTTTAGGATCCTAGTTGGATAACAAATCCATTAAACCCGTCAAGTTAGATCATACCAAACATCTTGGGTTAAATAGACAACCTTGGAATGGATCTAACCTTCTAGTTGACGGTGTGTCACTTACACCCGTCAACACACTGTTGGCGCACAACCTGAAGAGTACTTGGAAAATAAAGCACGCGAAAAGGAAATTGTTAAGATAGTAAAAGAGTAGTTTGGAACCAACATGGGGAACATGGGTATCGTCATCAAAGATATCAACGATGCCATGATGCGGTTCACCAACAAGCTAATGGCTTGTAAATTGATAAGTAAATGAAGCAGAGAAGAGGATCCAACATGAGTCATAGAAGTAGATGTGCAGTGTGCAAAACAGGTAATGTTTAGTTGGGCATCGTACCTGTTAAACCAATTTTTTATTGAATGTCGAGATGCGCAGGACAATGGAACTGAGTTCCATTATTCCTAGATCCTCATCCCCATCTCTTTGGTAGCGTAGAAAGAACCAAAGTCCTTATTTTTTCTAAACATGAAGGGAAGGTGCTACGCATCAATATACAAAACCCTCTGGAAAGCCAAGGATACTAAGAATCAACAAGCCAGTAGAAGAATGATTTCCATGGTTTTGGAAGACATACAATATAGAATGGAAAATGTATGGAGAATTCCTATTGAGGTGGTCCAAGAGTACGAAGGGACTTCTAGGTATAAGGCATCCAAACATCATATGTGGATCCAGGCCATAAGGGACCCGAAGAAAAAATGGTTGGAAATGTAGTATTGTGTATCCAGATAAGAGGTCAATTGGATCATCAAAGAATGGCCTGCGCAGTGGAAGGTGCCAGCCACAAAGAAAGAAGTCAAATCCAAGGAACAAATAGAGGTAGTCACATAGACAAAGACAAGTATCTTGGCTGACAAAACCAGGAAGGCTATTGAGTGCACTCAAGCATTAGGAAGCAACACATCAATGAAAAATCCAAGGAGAAATGAAATGGTGTCAAGGGAATAAGTCAAGGGTGATGCCAAGAATGGAGAAACCTCTCGTCCCAAAGAGTAGGAGGAATAGAAGAAAAAGACCGCGGTGTTTTCCTCACAGGAAAAGAGAACTGCAGTGCAAGAGGAGGAAACATGCAAGAAGATGAAATACCATAAGAAGCCTCCAGTCATCACCAATACAGAGGAAAATGTCAAGCTAGTGGCAGACAAAGTCTAGGACAGTGAAGAAGATGTGGTCCTCACAACAGAGGAAAAAAGGGAGGACATCATGGCTAAGTTGTTGGAAGTCATGATACTCTACGAAGGCTGCAGATTCTTACAGGGAAGCAAGTTATAGAAAAAAATACAAATAATATGAAACAACCACATATGCAGAAGGAACAAGAGAAAACAATGGAGATAGTGGTGAAGGGAAGTGACACCTTCATGGTCGCACAACATATGTTGCGATTTGATGAGGAGACAGCGTGAAAAATATTTCGGTACATCGACCACCTTGAGTTTTCCATGGAATAGATACCTACAAAGGCGTTATACATGCTACAAGAAAGTGTGATGCAAGAAGTCCAATCCAGAGCCCACGTAGATGCCACCAACTTGGAAGTTGGTAGGGAGTTTGCAGAGGTGTTACAGATTACCTGTGACCAGTTGACTCTGGACGAGGAAGATAAGAAATGTGTAGAAAAGTAAGAGAATGGACTAATAGATGTCTATAAAATCATCACATACTATGCACATGAGCCAGAAGACACACCCAAAAGGAAGCCCCATAAGATTGTGCAGCTCATGGAGCAGTTTAAAAAGGAGATCATAGAGCTCATGGAGAAACAAAGTCCTACTACACCTCCATAACTCAGAGATCAAATGGAATAGGAGGCTACTTCTCACATTGATAGTTTTGCGAAGGAAGCCAAGGAAATGTGGGAACTATTTTTGGGCACTTTAATTGTCTAAATAAATAGATAATTAAGGTGTTCAATATAAATTGTCAAACCCAGGGATGTTTTGTTATTGTAAGATAATTGTGAACAGTCTATGCTAGAATATGAAAGTAAACATTAATCAAGTTGTAGAACTGAAAGAAACAGAGTTTGAAAATCCGAACACTAACCAAGTTGTTGACACAGCTAGAGTTTTAATCTACTGTTGTAGAATTGAAATCACACTTGCATAATTGAAATCTAATCTGATGAGTGTATAAGAATCCTAGATTATCTAATCTGTCCTAATTTTCTATATCACTCTTACAGGAAGAATTTTTTTTCTAATTGATGAAAGGAAACCTACTTAATTGCAGAAAGGGAATTCACACTTTTATGTTTTTTTGCTTGAAAATAGAGATTTTAATCTAATATAGAAAAGGGAAAGAAATCCTGCAGTAGTATTCAACAATCTACTTTAACTCTCATGAGACACACTAATGCACATATAACATAAAAGAATTGACTATAACAACAAATAGATTCTAGAAATGATAAACAGATAAATCACACAAATCAAAGAAGTGAATCTAAAATATCAAAATAGAGGGGAGTCTGTGAGGAAGGTGGACCCTTTCCTTCTCACTGAATCCACTCGAAAATGGGCTACAATAGGTTAAAGAAACTCAATTCACTTCTTTATTAATTCGCAAAAGGGGTTCAGATACAATATGCTCCTTCTTCAGTCTTTGTTCCACAACTAATCTTCAGTACTGATGAATACAAAAGCTCTGTTATTTAAAGACAGAGTCATTCAGTTAAAAGGGACTCAGAACATCCTTGAGAATTAGATATTCTCAAGATGTTTGTATGATATCAAGGATTTGTTATCATTACAAAATCTGTTAAATGATCTTCATCACCAGCGTGAGAAAAAATGTGTAACAACTTTGAGGATTGGTCTTCAGGGTTCGGATTTGCATGATAGACCAGCTTCCAGGATCGGTGGACATATGTTGCAATGGGTGTAATAGCTTCCAAACAAGGTGCACAGTTGTTGTGGTCGTGTAACAACATGTAGAGTTGGCACACAGTTGTATCAGTTGGTGTAACAACAATGATTTTTCTTCAAGACTTGGTTGTTCTACACATTTTAATAATTAGTTGAACATTCATGGGTAAAATATGAGAAACGCTACCAATCAAACATGTTAAGTAAATAAAATATAAATTCAATATCAATGATTCATACCTTGGAAAAAAAAGGGTCTTAACAAACATTTAGTAGGCATTTAGCATAGAAATGGTAAGGTTGAATGAACAAAATATATAGTGAAAAATGGACATTTATGGGTCCTAACATGCCCTCCAACTGAAGACATTGCATGTCCTCATGCAAACCACAATCAAGCCTCACTCTAAGTATGAGTTAAGGAGGTGACTACTCCAATGCAAAATTGCTAAGACAAATCGTGAAGTACCAGTATGAGAAAAACTTGTGTGTACCCCCCTACTGGTTTTTGTGGAGTAGTAAGGTCACATTCTATTTTGACTGAGAAATTGGTTGGTTCTTCATCCTGACCATTATTTGGTACCTTTACAATTTTATATCTTGCCTGAAATTAAATATCACCACATTGATAGCACATGTTCTCTCTATTCTCAATCATAACAGTGGTTGCATGTGCTAATATACCCAAAGTTGAGTTCTCTGAGTTTTGCTGTTGAGAAAACTGCAAGTCCTTCGTTAGGGAATCCAATTGTTCTTTGAAGTGAACATTTTCCTTCATTAATTAAATAATCCTGGAATTTTCAATACCTTGTATCTTCTTTTCAATCTGAGCAAACAACTGAGCAAGTGGCACATCGTCATTATCCTCTCTAGTTTGTGTAACTGGTTCTTGTGTAACAACTACTTCTGACATAACTAGTTCTTGTGTAACAGCCTCTTCCTGGTCAGTTGGTTCTTGTGTAACAACTAATTTCGGCATGATTGGTTCTTTTGTGACAGTCTCTTCCTAGGCAGTTGGTTCTTGTGTAACAACTAAGTTCTAGGAAGAGGTTGGTTCTTGTGTAAAAATCACGTTGTTGACAACTGAGGATAATGGATGAAGAATGGGTAATGCATGTTCCATATTCTTCCATCTAACTTCTACTTCAGTAGACCTTTCTTATCTAGTTATCCTCTTAGGCAATGTAGAGACAAAAACATAGGATTTCCTTTTTTTAGCCTTAGGAGAAGGAGGGCACTCTTCAACAACCAGGCAAGGAGAAGGAGGGTGTTCTTCAACAACCACACAAGGAGGAGGTTTTGGGATGTTGGGGTCTGATATAGTATGTACATCGTCACTCAGAGAGTGACGTGCATAATCATCAAGTGGAGCCGATGATTCTATTGTAATTCATGTACATTCGGTCTGCAATGATAAAATAGTTTCTTGAAATTCCTTGCACAAGGTAAATCCTGGAATACGTACCTTCGTAAAATCAGTTAGCCGCTCACTTAAGTTCGTATCATTGGTGTCAAAATTTGGCAGGGTCTGAGTATCAGCAAAATCAGGACACTTTGTCGCAGCAACTTTGTCAATGCCTTTGTGAGATTTCCTTCTAGTTTGACATTTTCTTTCTGAGATGATTCAAGGGCAGTGACAGTAGGGGATGGAATGGTTGTTGCAGCAATAGGAGGGTTTTTAGTTGCTTTTGATGTGATTATTTTGATTCTTCTCAGAGATTGGACTTTGGTTTGACGTGTGGGTTTCTGAGACAACTCACTAGTAGTGACAGTTGGGGATGGAACGGTTGTTATAGCAATAGGAGGAATTTGAGTTGATGTTGGTTCAACAGGAGAAGAAGTTGATGTACTGGCAATTACAGTGGGTGCTTGAATGGTTGTTGCAGCAAACCTTTCTGACCTAGTTCTCTTCCTTGGTAAATTAGAAACAAAAGAAAGGGTTTCCCTTTTCTTTGGTTTAGGAATAGGAGGGATTTCTTCAGCAACAACTATCGCAGTTGAGGGATGAGACTCATGACTTGGTTCAAGGATTGTGTTTGTAACTGCTGCAGCCGAGGGCAAAGGCTCATGAGGCTCAATCACATTTGTATGGATAGGGTCTGATTTTTCTGGCTCAACACTGTTGACGCGTTTCTGAGTTGTGTGAGAGGTGTTTCTGATTTATTTATTTTGTATTCGGAGTTGACTTACAGGAAGTTACAGTTGGGGATTTAACTCATGGTGCAGTTTAAGGCTCGGGAATTGGTTGCTCGGGGTTGGCCATAACAACATGCATATAATTGTTTTGTTCTTCTCTTTAGGTAAAGGGACATTAGGAATTCCCCTTCTGTTATGAATCAACAACCCTATCAGTCTGTGATTGTAAAGAAAATTCATGGGATGATTCAATTTCTTAACAAAATGATCCATATTATGAAAGGAATAAAGAAGATAATAAGGGATGTTTATTATCTTTTGATGTCTTAAATGTGACAGTAGTATAAAATCAAAAAAATAAATGACTTGATATCTTCCTTCACATGTAATGTACCTCTTTACAAATTCTGATAGTTTCCCCCATGGTTCTGGTAAGGAAATTACATCTGCACCTCAACACTTGGTCTGAACTTGCTCATTGTCCAGTAGAAAACCCTTATGTTCTTCAGGAACATGTGATTTTCTATTAAGCCATCATTTTCCTATGGTCGACAACCCTGTCACAGCAGCCACGATTTCCTCTGTCACTGGAATTCTCACCCTGTGAACCATTGAATATCCTTCTTTGAGATTCTAACTAAAATACAACACCTCTGCTTCATTAAGCCTCTGTAGCTTCTTGAAATAATAAATCTAGCCAGCCTGCAGAAAGATTTGTTAAACATCTGGGTGTAGAAGCAATGCATCCAAAATTTCTGGCTCATGCCTCACACCTAATCCTCCCATGATGTTGTTTTAGAGTCTAACAGTCACAAAGGAGGAGAAACTGACACCTAAACTAGAGACACAGCAAGTTCAAATGTGGATTGCATAAAGAACACAGTGTCGCAACGAAAATAAGTGTGGTTGAAAGGTGGCAGAGGTGATAATAAAATGGGATTTTGATGTTATGTCGGTGTAGGTTTTCTTTCGCCCCGCCCCCCCTCAACTAATATAATTGGATCATGGTGCAATGAATTTAGGAAAACCAACAAATAAGCATTGAAACTTTCTTCCATATCTACATCACTTTGACACATAAGACTAGTCATGTACCTCATAAATTACCGCATGAACCACCCTGTTGGAGTAATTTCACTCTCCAACCACCATCTGATCCGCGTGGAATAGCTATAATGATGAGAGATGGCTCTGGAACATGAGAAATTATGATATGACAAGTGGAGCATAGGTGGAGTCCTTTCATTGGTTGACCAGCTGGAAATCTGCGGATGTGGAATCAAGTAATGATGAAATGACATTTTATGTCAGAGGGAGTGGAAAAGATAGTAGCGGAAGTGACAAAACAACAGTGTTTCAGCATGGAAAAATGGAATAAATGCGAAAAATGGGTGAAGCGATATGAAAAATAGCGAAAAGGAATAACAATGGTAGGTGTATCAACATGTATTTTTGGCCGGAAATAGCAGAATTAGGTGTAGCAGCATGTAAATTGGCCAAAAGGGTGTAACAGCATGTAAATTGGCCAAAACGGTGTAACATCATGTAAATCGGCGAAAAGGGTGTAACAACATGTAAATCAACCAATTTGTCGGAAAGAGGTGTAACAGCATGTAACTCGATCGAACACAAAATCCCTTATTTTTTAGAAAGTTTTTCAACATCTAGAAACTAATCCTTTGGCTCCTTTTGTTGTAATCTACCTTGTTGTTATTCAATCTATCTGCACACAAGTAACTGCCTAATATCTTTCTAGGCTGAATTTATTAAAGAAGCATAAAAATTTAGAAGTAAAAAAAAAATCAATTTAGAAGTAAAAAATTTATTATAGAAAAATTCAATTTCGCATAGTTATTTATATATACAAGGTTTTATTGAAAAGCAAAAAGTTATAAGGTATAGAAGGGGAAGGAGCAAGCTCCTTTTCCTTCAAAAATTGATAACATGTATCGGTTGTACATCTAGATGTAAAGTCTGTCTTTGAAAGTGGACGTTGATATAGGCGCAAGCGATGACCATTTGCATGTAATTGTGTATTGGATCCATCAATAGTGATCAACCTGACTGTCCCATTGGGAAAAACAGTGTCTACCTCGTAAGGTCCTATCCATCATGTACGCAACTTACCCTGAAATTCTTTAAAGTGAGAATCATACAACAGATCCTAAACTCCCTTTTTGAATAAATTCTTCTTGATAACTCAGTCGTGCCACTTGGTTCTTCATTGTTGAATCACTATGGTTTGGTGAATAACATCCAAACGCTTTTCATCCAGCTCATTTAGTTGTTGCAGTCTGTCCTTTTGTGCCATAGTCAAGTCTAGATTGACTGTTGAGGCATCTCTTAGGGTCTTGATCTCGAATTCAATGGGAAAAACAAGGCTCTTTCCATATACCAATTCATAAGGAGAAAAACCAGTTGTGTTCCTCCAATTTGTTCGATAATCCCATAGATCTTCATGCAATCTATCAGACCAACCAATAGCTACTATGAATTTGTTTGTACTTTCCACCTGTCCATTACCTTGGGGATGGTATGGAGAAGTTTTTCTATGAAAAAGATGATATTTAATGAGTAGGGCTTCAAACTTATGTGATGTGAAAAGTGGTCCCCCATCAGTTACTAATTCTCTGGGAAATGAAAACCTAAAAAAGATATCTTCAAACAAGAATGCTAAGACAACTTCTTCTGAGGCCCTGATGAGTGCTTTTGCCTCTACCCACTTGGTCATGTAATCTACGTAGACCAATATATAGATTTTATGATTAGAAGGTGGGTTAATAGGCCCTACAAAATCCATGGTCCATATATCAAAAATATCTAACACTACTTGAGGCTGGAGAGGCATCTCATCCCTATGATTTAGTTGACCCATGTGTTGGAAACTGTCACAGGATTGGACATAATTCTTGGCATCCTGAAATATTGTGGGCCAAAAATAGCCCATCCTCAAAATTTTATGCCCAGTCCTTTTATCAGTAAAGAGACCTCCACAAGGGCCATAATGGAAATCTTTAAGCAGATCATAAACTTCATCATCCCTCACACATCTTCTGATTTCTTGATCCATGCCTGTGTAGAAAAGATATCCCCTTATCCAGCTATACCGAGCACTCTTCTGAATAATCTTCCTTCTTTATCGGGGGGATAGATGTGGAGGTACCTTCCCTGCAACCAAATAATTAGCAATGTCTGCATACCAAGGTGAGTGAGAAGATACTGCAAAAAAAAAATCATCTAGAAAGGAATCATCTATAAGTGAATTATCATAATTTATATGCAATCTTGAGAGAAAATCAGAAACCACGTTTTCTTTTCCTGGTCTATCTACTATAGTGATGTCAAATTCTTGTAGAAATAACAACCATATTGTTACTTGGGCATTAGTAATAGGTTTATTCATCAAATATTTAATTGTTGTATGATCATTATGAATAAAAGTAGGATAACCAGTGATATAATGCCTGAATTTATTGATCGCATAAACTACTCCCAAGAACTCTCTTTCAGTAATTGTATAATTTAACTCCGTAGGAGCCATGTTCTTGATGATATAGTAGATATCATAGGGATCTTTATCCTCCTGTTTCCCTAGCACTACACCAATTGAAGTGTCTGAGGCATTTGAAGAAATATGAAAAGGCAAAGCCTAATTGGGCCCTCTCAAAATGGGAGTTGTGGACAATTTATGTTTCAGATCTACAAAAGAAAATTTGCAATTGGCAGTCCAACGGAATTCAACATATTTTTTTAATAGAAAAAATAAGGGAGAGGCAATTTTGGAATTTTTTTTAATGAATCTCCTATGATATCCATCATGCCCTAAAAAATGTCTTACCTATTTCTGAGTTGATGGGGTTGGAATGTCCAAAATTACCTGGATTTTGGTTGGATCTACCTGAATTCCTGCATAAGAAATGAAGTGTCCCATCACCACACCTTCTCTCATCATCATATGACATTTTTATGTACTTAGAGAAATATGATATTGTATACATATTTTGAGAACTTTTTCCAAATTAGCCAAAGCTTCATAGAAATCAGTACCATAAGTTGTAAAGTCATCCATGAATATTTCCATACAGTCATTCACCATATCAGAGACAATACCAATTACAACTCTCTGGAAAGTGGTTGGTTCATTACAGAAGGAAAATGGGATAACTTTGTAGGAAAATGTAACCCAAGGGTTGGTAAAGGTGGTCTTATATTGGTCCTGTGGAACAATTTTTATTTGGTTATAGCCACTAAATCCATCTAGGAAAGAGAAAAAAAAAAATTCTAGATAAGTTGTCTAGAACCTAATCAATAAATGGTAGAGGGAAATGATCCTTCTGAGTGGTCTTATTCAGGGCTCTATACTCCACACACACTCTCCATTTACCATTATTTTTAGGTACAATAACCAATGGTGAAACCCACTCACTGTCTGAAATAGGGTAGATGAATCTAGCATTTAGAAGTTTCTGGAGTTCTTCCTTAACAATATCTTTAAGATTAGGGTTCATCCTCATTTGAGTTTGGAAAATGGGTCGGCATTCTTCCTTGATGTATGTATGGTGGGTGCATAGTTTAGAGTAAATTCCTTTCATATCCATGTAATCCCAGGCAAGTTCTTCCTTATGTTCAATCAATAACTTCATCAAACGACGAGCTTCAGCAAAAGATAAATTGGGATTGATGTTCAGGGTTTTCCCAGGTTTGATTTCTACATCGATGCTCTCAGAAATGACTTGAGGAAATAATTCAGTTGTTTCAATAATTGTTGTTTCAGTTTTTGTTGTTACAGCTAAATTAACTTGATTTACAGTAGTTTTAGCGAACATTTCTGGGCTCATTCCTTCCTGGGGAATAGGGTCGAAGATTCTACTCAATTGGTGGTGCATGTTTTGTGTAA
The DNA here is from genome assembly GCA_009831015.1 of Picea engelmannii. Taxonomy (NCBI): domain Eukaryota; kingdom Viridiplantae; phylum Streptophyta; class Pinopsida; order Pinales; family Pinaceae; genus Picea; species Picea engelmannii. The sequence goes on along the minus strand of ML814180.1, from coordinate 67,602 downwards.
TAGCAGAGGGGTCACTAATAAAGCTATTGATTATCTCATCCTCTGTCTCGTCTTTGAAACTCAAGTCTTTTCCTATGGTTAACACAGGCAAAGAGCTTTCATCCTCAATGTCCATCCATACATAATTTTTTGGTTCTACACTGGGCATAGCATGAGGATAAAGGGTAAGTTTTTTGGTATCATAACCATCAAAGATGGTCATTGAACCATATATACAACTAATGAAAGAATCAGTTGTAGCTAACCATGGTCTTCCTAGAATTAGAGGGTG
>ML814180.1:21159-67129 GCA_009831015.1 Picea engelmannii | reverse complement strand
CCTGATATTAGTTCAGAAAATTCTCCCACTACATGTACTATGAGGGGGTCCCTAGGTTTCCTTCCATGCCTTTTGATGCAGAGGTCTCTCACAGTCTTCGCATAAATAAGGACATCCCTAATCGCTTGCAATAGTGAAATGTTAACATGCAGATTTTGCAATTCTCCTAAGAGATTGAAGGATGGTAATTCCACAGTTTTGGTAATTTCCAGTCTTTCAGGGAATGGGGGGTCTACTAATTCTATAATAGGTTGGTCAATTTCTTCTATATCAACAGATGGTTTTTCCCCAGATTCCTTGTCTAATTCTGAAGATGGAGCATCTTCAATTATTGGCTCGACGATTCCCCATGATATTAATTTTATCTCATCATAAGGCATAGGAGTAATAGATAGAGCTGACATATTGTGTATATCAATATTCTGAATGGCCTTATTATTTGGATTTGGTTTATGTTTCATAGGCATCTGAGGTCATAAGGGAGGATTGTTCTGTGGGGCATTGGGAGGTAACCGCAATTGTTGTTGGTGGTACTAGGGTTGGAACTGTTCTTGATAGGGGTTCGGTTGGTGATGGTTTTGATAAATAAGTTGTTGTTGAGGGCCTCTCCAATATGGGTTCCATTGCCCATGGTGATTCTATTGTTGGGGCATAGGTAACCATGTATTGGGATCTTGATAAGGAGGGGGGAATCTAATTTGGAGGGGGGGCATTCATCTGGCCATATTGAAGTTGATTGTTCATATTATTCCAATAATTAAGTGTTGCAGGAGAGAATTGAGGGTTTGTACCTTGACCTCATGGTTGCCATTGTCTCCTCTGTGTTATTAGATAGGCATCCTCTGCTTCCTCATTAGTCACCTTCATTGATGCTTTTACACCTGGTAAGGAGGGACATTTGTCACTAGGATTATCTAATTCATAGATAAGACATACCTGGACATTGTTCAGTGGGCACTCCCTTGGTGGATGTTTGTCTCTGCATTTTAGACAAAAGATGGACAATGCCCAATCTGATTTTGCTTGTTTATGTTTGATCTACAAAGTATCAATTTGTGAAGAAAAAGAGTTAATCATTTATGTTTTGAAATATTCTAACAGATTACCTATTTCTTCTCTTGTTGCCCCTCCATTGGATAATTTATGTACCCTTGAAAAAGTGGCATCCCTGGTAGCTGACTGGTTCCTTGTAGATCCTCGAGAGGATCTCTTACAAATATTTATAATGTCTTCATAGGATTCCTTATATATATCTCCCTTTCCAAGCATATTCAACATATCTAAACAATCATCTCTAACTCCTTTCAGCAAAATAGTTTTCAGAATGTCCTTATTCACATCTGGATGTCCAGACCTTTGTAGATTATACTGGAGTCTCTCCACAAAATCTTCAAGGGTCTCGTCCTCCTTCTAAGCCATCTTGAATAGATCCTCTCTTCATTCCCTCATTCGACAGTAGTCTTGGTATTTGTTCAGAAAACACTACCTCATTTTTCCCCATGTTGAAATATTCTCTCCTCCAAGGCTTGTGAACCATCTTAACGCGTTACCCTTCAATGTAGCTGGAAACAATTTAAGTTTCTGCACAGTGGTGGTGTAGTCATAGCTTCTACACAGAATATCAAATTCAAACAGAAACTCATTTGGATCCTCAGTAGATAATCCATGGAAAATTGGCAGGGTTGAGAGAGGTATGTTCTTCATAGAAGCCATCCCTTGTGTGGGAATATCAGAAATAGGAAAGATCGGGGTAGAGATAGTATTTTCATCAATTGCATGATCTTCATTGTTTGGTTGATTATCACGGTGTAATTCGTCTTCATTATCTCCTTGATTTTACATATGTTCTCTTTCTCCCATTATCTCATTATCCCTCTCCTCTTTAGTGACTATCTGTTCGTTGATCTGATAAACTACATCTTCTAGATGTTCCTTGTTCCGAGCTACACTTCCTTGATCTTCAATATTCTCCAATTTTGCTTTTTGATTTGTTGGTGAAAAAACTTCAGCTTCAGCCCCTGAAGAAAACAATGTCTCAAAATGGGGTAATTATAGTGATTGAGGAATATGTCTTCTTGGAAGATTTGAAGGGCAAAAGATAGATCCTAAAGAAGAATCTACTCTGTCTATAATCTCATCAACAAAGGTTGGCCTTCCGAGTGCAGGGTTCCTTCCTCCACGTACTTTGGCACCTGCAGGGTTAGTATTTTTTGGGATACGTCCTCTTGTTCCTAGATTCATGCATGCTACTCATTCCTAAGAAAATAAAACTAATGTGCTTACAATAATCTCTAATTATCTTCCCCAACAACAGCACCAAAATGTTGCGCTCTTTAATTGTCTAAATAAATAGATAATTAAGGTGTTCAATATAAATTGTCAAACCTAAGGAAGTTTTGTTATTGTAAGATAATTGTGCACAGTCTATGCTAGATTATGAAAGAAAAAATTAATCAAGCTGTAGTACTGAAAGAAATAGAGTTTGAAAATATGAACACTAACCAAGTTCCTGACACAACTGGAGTTTTAATCTATTGTTGCAGAATTGAAATCACACTTACATAATTGAAATCTAATCTGATGAGTGTATAAGAATCCTGGATTATCTAATATATCCTAATTTTCTATATCACTCTTGCAGAAAGAAGTTCCATGCTAATTTTTGAAAGGAAACCTACTTAATTGCAGAAAGGGAATTCACACTTTTATTTTCTTTTGCTTGAAAACAGAGATTTTAATATAATACAGAAAAAGGAAAGAAATCCTCCAACAATATTCAACAACTGAATCTAACTCTCATGCGACACACTGATGAGCATTTAACAGAAAATAACTGACTGTAACGACAAATAGATTCTATAAATGCTAAACAGATAAATCACACAAATCAAAGAAGTGAATCTAAAATATCAAAATAGAGAGGAGTCTGTGAGGAAGGTGGGCCCTTTCCTTTTCACTGAATCCACACGAAAATGGGCTACATTAGGTTAAAGAGACTCAATTTACTTCTTTATTAATTCACAAAAGGGGTTCAGATACAATATGTTCTTTCTTCACTCTATGTTCCACAGCTAATATTCGGTACTGATGATTACAAAAGATTTGTTATTTAAAGACAGATTCATTCAATAAAAAACGGAATCAGAACATCCTTAAGAATAAGAGATTCTCAAGTTGTTCGTATGATATCAAGGATCTGTTATCATTACAAAATCTATTAAATGATCTTCATCACCAGTGTGAGCAGAAACATGTACAACTTTGAGGATTGGTCTTCAGGGTTCAAATTTGCATGTTATACCAGCTTCCAGGATCGGTGGACATCTGTTGCAGTGGGTGTAACAGCTTCCAAAAAAGGTGTGCGGTTGTTGTGGTCATGTAATATCATGCAGAGTTGGCGCACAGCTATAAAAGTCAGTGTAATAGCAATGATTTTTCTTCAAGACTTGGTTGTTCTACACATTTTAATCATTAGTTGAGCATTCATGGGTAAAATATGAGAAACGCTACCAATCAAACATGTTAAGTGAATAAAATATAAAAGCAAGATCAATGATTCATACCTTGGAAAAAAATGGTTTTAGGAAACATTTAGTAGTCATTTAGAAAAGAAATGGTAAGGTTGAATGAGAAAAAGATATAGTGAAAAAGGGACATTTCTGGGACCTAACAACTATATGAGAAGACTCCTCAAATGTGGACTAGCATGGAAGAAGACGAGAAAATCCAACAAATTGACGAAAAAGAAAGAAAAAATCACTACAAGCATTCAAAAATTAAAGAAATAGTAGAAGGTAATGGCCATCCTAAAGTGGTTGAGGAGTGAGTAGGATATGGATAACTTACAGGCAGAGTTGAAATTTGTGTTAGTGGACAAGCAAGCAATACAGTCTTAGTAGGAGCCACTATAGCAGGAAGTAGAGTGGATAATAGAAAAATTGTAGGAAGAGAAGGGGTAAATATAGAACACACAGGCTGAATGAAGAACACTGCTGACAAAGAACATTACAGAGAAGAGTATGGAAAAGATGGCAGAGCAGAGCAACCAAGTTAAACATAAATCCAGTCAGTTGGAAAAGGTGTTCCAGGAGTTGCATCTAGCCATTCAAAGGGAAAACTTAGATGCAATGGCTTGGGATGAGCCACATATGAGTGTTGGGGGCCTGCTGGTGCATGCCTGTTTTGGGAGAAAAGTCTATTTTGGGCGCAGGCCTATTTTGGGGAAAATAATCCTATTTTTGGAGCGTGTACAATATGGGGCAAAAAAAAAACATGTGAAAGGAGGAAACACAACATGGAGCGCATGCAAATAGACCTAGCCATGTTAGGATTAGATTTTTGGACATACAAGTAATGGATATAAGACAATAGAAGGTTATAAATAAGACCTAGGATGTCTAGTAGAGGTTGGCCAGTAGTTGAGTAGCTCATTTTTATGTTGGTTAGTTAGTAAAGGAGATATATTTGATATGAATAAGCTAGTTTTGAAGGTTACATCATAGGCTATGGATCCTAGTGTGGTCTAGTCTGCCTCACAAAGGGTACTTTCCCTCCCTTTTGATTGTAAACCTAAAGAATTTAGTGCATATTTTGAAAAAAGATGAATAAAATAGAAGAAGAGACAAATCTTTGTGTACATAGCTGGAGGAGGGGTGAACCATGGTAAATATACTATGTTAATGTGTCTAGATGGTTATTTTGATGTTTTGTTATGTATCAATTCAAGAATGAATGGTTACTTAGTGTTGGCATCGAGGCACAGACCCAGGGTTCAATGCTCAAGAGCGCACCAACAAAACCCTAACTATCGACCCTTTCGACAACACATGTGAAGCAGATGAAGTCTCACCCGAGGTAGAGGAAGGGGTGGTTGCAAGACTCAAGTGTCTGCAGTCTTAGTTGGGACACAGATATGTGATTATACTACTTACAATGCACTTAGCTGAAGTGTGCACTGATATCTAAGTGAGCCTTCCACATAGGTTTACTAGTTTTCCTCTGAATAACCCTATTCCTCCTAGATATGGAGTCATAGCAATCCTCCCTATAGCTTCCCAATTTATTTTTTTCATAACATTCACCTGTGTTTCCTCATCCAAAAGACAGCCAATGTCGAAGTCTCCTATTCTTACCTAGATGCATTTTTTTTCTTTAAAGATCTCTACTTATCTAACATGTCGGTGGTCATTCAAGGTGTCTTTCATCTATAGTAACAACTTCTCTGATTCTTTCTGGATCTGCTTTAGGGTTCTCCTCATGTAGACTCATTTCTTCAAGCTTAGTAATCATTCTAGGGAAATCCAATACTCCGTGATCTAGAGCTTTGCAACAAAGACAACTAGGTTTTCCACCAGGGCATTCCTTAGATAGATGTCCCGGTATTCTGTTACCATAGCATAGGGTCAATCCTCTCTTTATTTTAAATGATCCCTAGCCTCTTCTATACTACGCACTAGGATCATGGTAGTTAGCCTGCAAAAAATTATTTCTAGGATCCTGCATCCATTTGTTAGTCAAAAAAATCTTTCTATGCATAGGTATAACATATCTATCACTATTCTTATCATATCTATTCATATCAAATCTTCTTTCATCTAACAATGCCCTAGTTTTCAAGCTAGGATAGAATCTACCAAGAATACCTAGATCCATGCTTTTGGAAACAAAAATTTCTACTAGTCTTATTTTTACAGAGCACAAAGATTTCAGATCTAGAACTTTATTACCTTTGTCAGAGCACTAAACTTATAGATCTTACCTCTTTTCTACATATCTGACCTCCTTCTTTCAGGATCCCACTCTTTTTCTTTCCTTAGGGAACAGAGCATTATGTTCTAGCTTCTTTTATTCAGATCTATCCATCCTTCTTTCTTTAGCATAGAGCTTCTCAGATCAAGTGGAATACTGTGCACTAGGGTACAGAGCCATGCACAGAGCTTCCACGGTTTCTAGATAGAATCTTTCCACGAAGATTTTCTTTCTCAAGTCCCAACAATCACAGTTTTAGGTCCCGATACTGCACACTTCAGTAATAGATCTATGCATAGATCTTCTCTTTTCCTTACTTCAGTTACATTACAGTAAACCTATGTGGAAGTCTCACTCAGATATTAGTGCGCAATGATTATACTACTTACAGTGCACTTAGAATCAGTGCGCACTATTCTAGTTGCAAAACCATTCTGAAGGTCAAAGGAAGGATTACACGATGACGAGTACAAAACTTTGAGACTTTGAGGCTCCAAAAAAAATCGAGGATGTAGGAAGGTGGTTTAAATAACAAAGCGCCAAAGTGTCGAAGCGTCAAAGTGATGAAGAATCGAAGTTCCAAAGAGCCAAATTTTCCCATGTTCCAGTCTCCATCTCTGATTATATGGGCCTTCTGACGCTATGGTGATGTGGCATGCTTGGATGGTTCCACGTGGCATCATTGGATTGGTCGCAAGTTAGGTGTGGGACCCACCCCCTTGTCAAGTATAAGCCATTTGTTAAATGTAGACAAATATCAACTGTCGGATATAAGGGTGGATACATCTCCACCATATATTTTGAAGTGGAAGGAGACTTTGTTACTTTGGGTCTTCGAGGATGTGGTAAACCTATACAATAATGACAAAGGGAAAAGACACAATGTTCACGAAAACCAGGATATACTCCCTACAACCAATAGCCACGTCATCGTCAAGGAGTGATGATCCAGGTCATGATCATGCCATGTCATATCATATGAGAAGGGTGAATCTATGTGGATGCCACATGGTGAAGGGGATGGCCATTGGCTAATGATGCTCTGAAAACTTTGGAATGTTATAAATTCCAAACCAGAGCTCGATTTTGGGCAAGGTTTTAGTCATTGGAAATCTCTTGGTGAGCACACGATGATGGTGTCCTAATTCTAGGAATAAAGGGAGTTGTAGGAAAGAGGAAACTTTATACCCCGATCCCTTAAAAGACTACTTAGGGGGTTGTGTATGTGACATAAGTACAAAAAAATCGTATTAAGAAAAGGATTAGAGATTCAATATGGAGGAATGAGAAAATATATTCACACTACTCCAATGAGATGATCAATCATCAAATACAATGAATGAATGAGCGATACACAATCATATTGTAATACCCCAAGGTCGAGCCCCTGCTGAATTGTAATGATATTTAGTGAAGTTATAGGATGGTGAGCCAAGTATTTATAAGCTCGGAGGCTTATGTGTTTATTAGGTGGGAGAGCCTAGATTTTAAGGCCACTGAGCCTATTTTTGTATATGTAATTTTGCAGATCATTAATAAAAATACATCGTTGTGTGCAGACCAACCATGAAGAAACATTTATGGGGGACTAAGCTCCCCTAGGAAGGGAAAGGGAAGGGGGTTGGGAGGCTAGAAAAAAGGGGACAAGTTTGAGGGCTTAACCTAAGGGAAAATTATAATGTATTTTTCCAAAATACTAAGGCTTGGGAAATAAACCATGTTATCCTAAGTTCAATTGGGTAAAGGAACAAACTCCAAGTGGAGAGGAACCTGCTCCCAAGAGATCCAAGTGTCAACCTAGGTGCATGCAGATCTATGTGGAAAAATCCATCGTTGTGGGGGTTTACTCACAATTCTTTCCATACTTCCCATGCTCCCCATTCATTCACGCACTGAGCAAGAACACAGTCAACCATTTTTCGCCATTTTTAAACCCTCTACCATCGTGAACCTCTATAACTTGTGTACACTAGTATTTTTGTTGAGCCCGTACCTTGTCTTACCATATTTTTCTACTGCGGTAACCCGTTTGACTTAGGAGATGGACAAAAGAAGCAGGTTTCCAAGCCTGTATTTTTGAAGAGGTGGGTTATCAGGACTATGGATTGAAGAAGCAAGTTGTCAAGCCTATCAGCAACTCTCTCCAAGTGGGAGAGATTGTTGGGGAAGTGATTTCTCCTGGAGGGAGTCCAATAACATCTACAGAGCTCTGTGAATTCCTGATATGGCATGTTCATGAATCCATGGAAGGGAAGTGGAGTAGTTTATGGATTGTGGAACAGTGAAGGTGTATATTCCCAAGGTGGGATAGGAATGTGGGGAATGAGAGTCTGTGAGCGGTGGGAATAAGTAGGCTCCTTGGAGGGAACCATTCCTTTTGCATTGTGTATCTTTCTGTAGTATCAACCTAGCCTAGGATTTCCTTTACCAAGGATGAATTTTATTCCAAGCTCAGGGGTGACCCAATGTTGATATCTTGGAGCAGCATGGTCTAAGGCCGRGAGGCTCGTGGAAGGTMYTCACATAGTTGGTGATCTTATTATAAAAATATAAGTACCMATTATATGTTAATTATATGTTGTGTATCTTCTACATGTGTTATAATGTTATGTGTATTACCTGTATATGTTGCATGTGTAGGATTATTATTATTTCCACATTAATCTATATTGTAGAAAAATGTTTATGTATGTTTAAATTTKCATTAGATATATATTTATATTAGAGTTTGAACAAAGTAGATATTTTTGGTAGCATGCCCCAACCCTAGGATGGTTGGGTACGCTACAAATTGGTATCATAGCATGAAATCTTTAAGTCRCATGACCTAGCCTGGAAGGATGGGTATGTTACAAATTGGTATCAGATCCCATTGTTTCAACACTAAACCTAGATGGGCCACAAATGTGGAATTTGGAGTCAAAATTCCACAAGGAATTCATGTACAAACTGCCACCGTGGCGTTGAGAGAGCTCCTAGGTGGTATTGGAAATCTCAGGAGGTATAGTAGTTAGATAGATCACGGTAACCATGGTATTGGGCCACAAAGGTTAAATTTTGGTAGTTGGATCTGTCCGAAAGAAGAAAAATCCCTCACAACCGTCAGATATGGAGAAGGTGCACAACAAATAAGTCCTTCAAAATTCACTCATGTGGCCATTTTAAAACTATAGCAGAGAAAACAGTCGAAGCACGAAGTTCCAAATTCCTAGAGTGACTCTCAACCGTAGATAATTCGAGAGGAGGAGAGTCACTGGATTTATGAGGTAGTTCGATGGTTTAGAGGTTCGACACTCTGGGAGAAGTGAGTCCTCGAGCTTCCAGAAGGGAAATCTCCCGAAGTCCTGAACTCTGGATTTAATCTGGACCGTTCTTGTTTGAGGACACATGTCGGTAGATCAACCTATTTGGGAATACAACATTCAGGGGATTTGTGGTGTACTGTGGAAAGTCTCTCGAAGCCCCAAAGTCCTAAAATAGAGAACCAATCACGACCGTCCGTTATTAGAGACACCTCTCAGCAGATTATCAAGTGTCTGGAAGTTCAACAATTTGGCACTCCGGAAGAAATGGTTTCTGGCTGAGAGGACGGAAGAGATCCCTGAAATCCCGGTTCACCGAAGTGACGTGAAATGATGATGTCATCGAGGGTGATGTGGACCTATTCGGTAGTTCAGTAAGTTCGAAAGTTTTGAGAAAGTCTCGATGACAATAAATCCTTGAAGTCTCGAAGCATCGAATATGGCATGGCTTGATAATGTCACCTAAGATAACGTGGACCTACTCTAAGTCTTCCACGTGTCACATATTTTTGTAGTTTTGATATTCCCTTAGTACAGACTGGGACCTGACATGTTTCATCGACGGTGGGGCCACATGTCACCACCTTAATGGATGAAAGTTGTACTACGTGGAGGTTAATAAGTTCAGGCATTCGACGTTAGCAGAAAAATGTTGGAAGAACTTTTAGATCTCCGGAGTCTCGAAGTCCCAAAGTTTCGAAGTCACAAAGCACCAAAGTGGCATGGCTTGATGATGTCACCTGGGGTGACGTGGGTACAAAATATGCATGCCACGTGTCATTGTGTTTTGTGCTTTTAAAAGAATGATTTTTCCAATGAGAACTTGACATGTGTCACCACTTAGATTGAGACATGTGTTTGTCTCTAGTGTTCTGTTGCATGGTGCCAAATCTTGCAGTCCAAAGACTTTTCACTCTTGAGGGACTTAGTCAAGAGTTGTTAAGTATGAAGAATCTTGAAGCTCCAAAGAGTGGAGTAAACCATCACGGTTTATCGAGAGAGGACACGTGGCAGTAGATCTCATGTTTTGGAGACTTAGTACTCCAAAGTAATTTTGTTTTTGGTTGATGGAATCAAGAAATTATGGAGGTCAGAGTCAATCTTGACCGTTGATAGGGATATGACACATGGGGTAAGGAGAGGATCTTCCATAATTCGACACTCTGGGAGATCTTTGAAGAAGTTTTTAGGAAATCCCGGAAGCCTGGAGTTCCGTAGTAAATATCAACCATTGGATGCTGAGGAGCCATGGACCGTTGATCCACCATCCTTCATGAGCTCACAAATTCGACACTCTGGGAGATTTGTAGAGAATTTCTTTGAAAATTGCCAAAGGCTGGAGTCCTAGAGCTCCTATCCACTGTAGATCTGAACAAAGAATGAAGATCGTCGATCCACCATCCTTCGTGAGTTCGCCAGTTCAGTGGTCCATGGTGTTTGTGATGTGTACAAAGGGAAACCTCCAAATATTCAGAGCCCTGAAGTTCCAAGGCTCCGGATAAGAGCCCTTTTATCGTTGGGTCAAAGACCATGGTCACATGAATTTGGGGGCCAAAGAAAAGGGGCTAACACCCAAAATTTTGTTTTAAGAACAAGAAAGGGCTTAGAGAAAGAGCTCGTGAGGTTCTTGATTCTACAGACCTACACCTAAAGAAGTAAGGACRGCATGTAAACCTRAAGAATGGATCTAGCACAGATCCAAGAGCCAATTCGACTCTGAGTTGGAAGAATCCATGTACAGGATTGCATCACTGAAAACACAAGTATCCATAACTTCCCTCTTAAAACTCAGAATTAGGCATGGAAACAAGCATTGGAAARGTCTTTAACAATAGAAGATAATTGTTCACCCATAAATTGGATCTCAATAGTCAATTTCTCAGGAAATGGTTCGTGTTTTCATGAAATATATTAATGAATCAGAATGGTTCGTGTTTTCATGAAATTAGTGAGAACAGTTAGCCTGACAAAGTTATGATGGCTGCACATTTTTTGCAGAATTAACAAATCTCATATCAGAATCAACACAGAGTGTAGAGAGATGAAATATGCAAAAGAGGCTTACAGTCAGAAATATGAGATTAGAGAAATGGATGTCCATTTTGGAGTTGAAGGAACAAACTCCAATGGACATGGAGAAGAAAATGAAGATAACATAAATATGGCTGAGACCATCAAAAAATTGCAGACAAATGTACAGAGTCACATGGCTGATAATGAAAGGCTTATGAAATCCAAAGAGCAACAGGAAGAATCCAATATGAAGTTAATAAAAATCCTATACAGAATTGAAAAAAAGTTGGATAAGGAGAGTGGCTCTAGCAAATCAGGAATCCACAGAACCCCTGAGAAAAAAGGAAGATCAAGGAGGGGTAGCATACATCACCATCACTCACAAATGCATTCCAACAGGAGATCACACGGCATCTCAAGTCCATCCCCTGTCAGGAATCATAAGAGGTCTGGGGTGGATGAATTGAAAGGAGAAATGAGCAATATCAAACCTCCTACCTTTGATGGGGAGAACAAGAAGGATGAACATGATGATACATGGTTGTTAGGAATGAAGAAGTACTTCCAATTGCATAGCTATTCTTTTCATGCAGAAGGAAGAATTATTATTTATCAACTGAAAGGAAAGGCATCCATGTGGTGGGACATTCTTGTGCAGGTGCAACACATCAGAGATAAAAGTGTGACTTGGAAGGAATTCAAGAAGAATTTTGAGAAGAAATACCTGACCAAGAGGTATTATGAGAAAAAGATGAAAGAGTTCTTTGAACTCAAACTAGGCAGCATGACCATTAAAGTATGTCTCTTTCACAACTATTGAAGTATGTCTCTTTCATCAAGGATGAGACAGTTAATGTCTAGAGATATTTGAGTGGGTTGTTATTTTCATTAGTGATAAAATTTAGTATGATGATCCCAAGACCTTGGAGGAAACCATAAGGAGAGAAAAGTGTTTTTATGATCAACATAAAGGAAATCCTATTTTCAAAAGAGATTGGGAAGACAAGAAGAAGTTTAAGAGGGAACAGAGGTAGAAGGGGAACAAGCCACCTTTTTCAAAAAAAATACTCAAGGAAAGCCATCTTATAGAGATCCCAAAATGGTTGAGGTAGGTGGAAATGGCCAAGGCAGATACGCATTCAATGTTGGAGCTGTAAAGGATACCATAAGTATATGGATTGTCCTAAAAAAGTGACCAAGTGAAAGTTGTCCACAATATGCAGCAAGCCGAAATAGTGGAGGACATGGGCAAAAGTGTACCAAGGATCTATGCAGCACTGGACAACAAGAAAGGTGAATTTTAGTCACACATGATTGAAGTAGAAGGTATGATCAATAACCATGCATTTACTATTTTAATAGATTCAAGAGCTAGTCATAACTATATAGATCCTAAGGTAGTGGAAAGATTGAAATTATCAAGAAGCAAGCATGATAAATCTTGGTTGGTACAACTGGCTACAGGAGCCAAGAGAAAATTTGTTGGGCTGGTTAAATCATGTCCAGTGGACATGAATCTACTAAGTAATAAGGAATATTTGAACATCCTACCATTAGGTTCATATCACTGTCTAATTGGTATGGATTGGTGGACCAACAACATGTCGTCTTAGACTGTTATAACAAGGAATTTACTTTCCTAGATGAGGAAGGGAACCCAAGAATAGTCCAAGGAATTCCTAGGGTAGTTACTATCTAAGAGATATTAGCAATGCAACTAAAGAAGTGTTACAAGAAGGGCTGAAAAATATTTGCATCACATATGGAGAAAGCACCTAAGGATAAGGTGCCAAATCTGGAGGATCACTTAGTCCTGAAATATTTTGAGGATGTGTTCAAGGATATAGAAGGACTTCCCCCAAAGATAGATATTGATTTCTCTATAAACTTGATGTCGAGAGAAGCCCCGGTATCCAAGACTCCCTATAGAATGAGTACACAAGAGTTGGAGTTGCAAATGTAACTCGAAGAACTTATTAAGAATGGGTATATACTCCCAAGTGTGTCAACTTGGGGTGCCCTAGTCTTATTTGTGAGGAAGAAAGATGGGACATTGAGACTGTGTGTTGACTTCAGAAAATTAAACAAAGTAACTATAAAGAACAAGTATCCTTTGCCAAGAATTGATGATATCTTTGATCAGTTAAAGGATGCAAGGATATTTTCAAACATTGATCTCAAATATGGTTATCATCAAGTAAGAATCAGATATGAAGACATCAACAAGACCACCTTCAGCACAATGTACGGTCATTATGAGTTTATAGTGGTGCCATTTGGGTTATCAAATGCACTAGTTTTTTTCATGTACTTAATGAATGGTATTTTCCAGGAATACATAGACAAGTTGTCATTGTCTTTTTGGATGAAATCCTTGTATATTACAAGTCAGAAGAAGAACATGAGCATCATTTGAGGATGGTGTTACAAGTGTTAAGATATCACCAGTTGTATGCCAAATTGAGCAAGTGCTCATTTTATCAAAACCAAATTCACTATTTGGGGCATATCATATACGAAGAAGGGATAGCAGTGGACCCCAAAATGATTGAAGCTATTAAAGGGTGGAAAACACCAAAGAATGTGACAGAAGTCATATCCTTCATGGGTCTAGTTGGACAATACAGATGATTCATTGTAGGGTTTTCAAGAATTACTCACCAAATTACTTATTTGCAAAGGAAGGCAGTGAAGTTTCAATGGACAACAGAATGTGAAAAGAGCTTCCAACAATTGAAGCAGTTGTTAACCAGTGCTCTAATTCTGAGGATTGATGATCCGAATGAATATATTTTGGTTTGCACAGATGTGTGCAAATAAGGACTTGATAGAGTCCTCATTCAAAATGGGCTTGTGATATGTTTTGAATATAGAAATTTGAAAGAGCATGAAAGGCTCTATGTCACTCGTGATTTGGAGTTGGCAGCCATAGGTCATGCTTGAAGAATTGGAGGAACTAACTCATGGGAAAACGATATCAGTTGAGGGCAGACCATAATGGTCTGAAATTTTTGTTTGATTAGCCAAATTTAAATGCAAGGCAGAGAAGATGGTTAGAATTCCTTTGTGAGTATGACTTTGATATCAAGCACATCAAAGGAAATGAGAACAAAGTGGTTGATGCACTTAGAAGGAGATTGCATGAACTACATGCTACATCCATTAGCATGTATCAGACTGATCTTAAAGGAAAAAAAATTGAGGATGCAAAAGTAGATTTGCAGTACATGGAATTGGTAACAAAATTGTAGCAAGGTAAAATGTATCAAAAAGTTGAAGATTATAAATTAGGAACTGATGAAATTCTCCTATACAGGAATAGAATTTGGGTACCCAATTCTCATGAATTGAGGAGTATGATTTTGAAAGAGATACATAATGTACCTTATGTTGGACACCTAGGATATCATAAAACAGTGGAAGTAGTCAAGAGCCAATATTATTGGCTAGACATGAAAAAGGAGATTCTTGAGTACATTGTTAAATGTTTGGAATGTCAAAGGGTCAAGGATGAGAATAGACACCTAGTTGGGTTGCTGCATCCATTTCCCATTACTAAGTGGAAGTGGGAAGTGGTGAAAATGGATTTCATCACCAAATTTCCCAGAACAAGCAAACAACATGATGATATCATGGTGGTGGTGGTGGACAAGCTTACTAAAGTTGCCCATTTCTTTCCTATGAAGGTTACTCACAAGGAAACCAATGTTGTTGATATTTATATGAGGGAAGTATCCTGCTTGCATGGAATACCCAAGACAATTGTGTTTGACAGAGACCCAAAGTTTACCTCAAAGTTATGGAAGGGATTATTCAAAGGGTTCGGAACAAATCTGAACTTTAGCACAACTTATCATCCCGAGTCTCATGGGAAAACAAAAAGGGTGAACCAAGTGATAAAGGATATGCTAAGGATGTACGTGATGGACAAACCATCTAAATGGGAAGATTATCTTCACTTGGTGTAATTTTCCTACAATAATGGGTACCAAGAATCACTCAAGATGAGCTCATTTGAGGCACTTTATGGTAGAAAGTGCAACACACCAATAAGTTGGGACAACCCAGCTGATAGAGAAGTGATTGGCCCAAAGTTGCTCAGGGAAATGGAAGAGAAGATTCCATAGATAAAACAAAATTTAAAGGATGCCCAAGACAGGAAGAAAAGCTATGCTAAAAAGGGTAGAACCCACAAGGAATTTAAAAGTGGGTGATCATAATTTCTTGAAGGTGAAGGCCAACAGAAGTTCCCTGAAATTGGGAAACCATTCCAAGTTGGAAGCAATATATTGTGGGTCATTTGAAATCCTACAGAGGATTGGACCAGTAGCTTATATGATTGTATTGCATGCATCTATGTCTATACATAATGAATTCCATGTATCATTACTTAAGAAATATATACCTGATGATAATCATTTTATTGATTGGAATGTGATTCAGGTGGAGCATGAAAGTTCTTTTCAAGTGCATCCAGTATGCATTCTGGACCGAAAAATCAAATAGCTCCATAATCAAGCCATAGGGCTTGTAAAGGTCCAATGGACCTGGTATGGTTTTGAGGACACAAATTGGGAGCATGAATATGTTATGCGGGTAGAATACCAACATCTTTTTGAAGATTTTAAAAATATTGTTGTAATATGTAAATATGATGCACTAAGGACAATGCATAAATAAGGGGAGGGGATTGTAATACCCAAAGGCCAAGCCCATGCTGAATTTTAATGACGTTTAATGAAGTTATAGGCTGGTGAGACAAGTATTTATAAGTTGGGAGTATATGTTTTTATTAGGCCAAGGAGCCTAGATGCTAAGGCTAGGGAGTCTATTTTTGTATATGTAATTTTGCAGATCATTAATAAAAATACATCATTGCATGTAGACCAACCATGAAGAAAGAGTTATGGGGGACTAAGCTCCACTAGGAAGGGAAAGGGAAGGGGTTTGAGAGGCTAGGAAAAAGGGGCTAAGCTTGAGGGATTAACCCAAGGGAATATTATAATGTATTTTCCTAAAATACTAAGGCTTAGGAAATAAACAATGTTATAAAAATTTCCTTTGGGGAAAGAAACAAACTCCAAGTGAAGAGGAACGAGCTCCCAACAGAGCCAAGTGTCAATATGGGTGCATGCATATTTATGTGGGAAAATACATCGTTGTGGGGGTTCACTCACCATTCTTTCCATCCTTCCCATGCTCCCCATTCATTCACGAACTAAGCAAGCACAGAGTCAGCCATTTTCTACCATTGTTGAACTCTCTGCCATCGTGAACCTATGTAACTTGTGCACACTATTATTTTTGTTGAGCCTATATCATGTCTTAGCCAATTTTTCTATTGTGGTAAATCGTTTGACTTATGAGTTGGACAGAAGAAGCAGGTTGTCAAGTCTGTGGTTTTGAAGAAATGGGTTGTCAGGCCTATGGATTGAAGAAGCGGGTTTTTAGTCCTTGAGAAACTCTCTCCAGGTGAGAGAGATTGTTGGGGAAGTGATTTATCCTATATGGATTCCACTAGCAGCTACAGAGCTCTATGAATTCATGATCTGACCTATTGTTGAAGACCTAGAAGGGAACTGGAGAAGCCGATGGACAGTGGAACAGTTAAGGTGTATATTCTCGAGGTGGGACAGGCATGTGGGGAATGAGAGTTTGTGAGCAGTGGGTGTAAATGGGCTCCTTGGAGGGAATCCTTCCTATTGCATTGTGTAGATTTCTATAGCATCATCCTATCCTAGGATTTCCTTTACTATTGGTGGAGTTTAGTCCCAACTAGTGGGTGACCCATTGTTGATAGCTTCGAGCAGCGTGGTCTAAGGTTGGGAGGTTCATGGAAGTTTTTCACGTAGTTGGTGGTATTATCATAAAAATATAAGTAACAATTCTATGTCAATTATATGTTGTGTATATTGTACATGTGTATTAATGTTATGAACATTACATGTATATGTTCCATGTGTAGGCTTACTGATATTTCTGTATTAATCTATATTGTAGCAGAATGTTTATGTCTATTTAAATTTGCATTAGATATATATGTATATCAGAGTTTGAATAGACTATAGATTTTTGGTAGCATTTCCCAGCCTTGGGATGGATGGGTATGCTACAAATTGGTATCAGAGCATGAAATTTTTAAGTGGTGTGACCCAACCTAGAAGGTTGGGTATGTTACACATATTGGGAAAAACATTCCAGAATTAAGAAAAGAGAAATAACAGTGAGATTTTCCTTAAGAATGCATGCATGCATAATAGTTATGGTCTAAAAATGGAAATTCTAAAATAGAACTACTCCAGTTAACTATCACTGAACTAGTGAGTCAAAAATAGAAATATTTCCAACAACCCCCCTGAACATCACTATGGAGTAATAAAAAATGAGTCTCGGAAACTAGGCAATATTAGGTACTCATGTACAATGCAACTAATGAACACTGAATAAAAAATGAGGAAAGATGGAAAACCACGTGGGAACAAAACCCCCCCTCAAAAGACAATGCATCAAAATATGAAAAGAAAGTTGCTAGGAAACTATGTTCTTCTCTTCAAGATGATCCCACAAAGTCTGATACTTCATACCAGTGAAGATCTTGGTGAATATTTCATGAATATTTTCAGAGGAAAGATAGAATTGCATACCAATGATCTTGTTATGTACTAGATCTTTGATGAAATGCACATGGACATCAATGTGTTTGGTTCGTTGTTGTTGTACTGAATCTCTGCAAAATCCCAGTTAATCTGATTGTGATGTCAATGTTTCATAGAAACCTGCACATGAGATCTAGCTAAAGAAACTACAAACAAAGATTATTAAGAAAAGGACGAGAGATTCAATATGGAAGAATTAGAAAATATATTTACACTACTCTAATGAGTTGATCAATGATCGATTACAATGAATCACTGAGCGATATACACTCATATAGGGAAGAACATTCCATAATTAAGAAAAGAGAACTAATTGTATGATTTTCCTTAGGAATGCATGCATGAATAATAGTGATGGTCTAAAAATGGAAACTTTAAGATAGAACTACTCCAATTAACTACCATTGAACTAGTGAGTCGAAAATAGATATTTTTCCAACATTTCCCACCGCAGAAACATCAAGAGTTGAGCGAAGGTAGTGTGTCGAGGAACTTAATCAACCAGATTTGGATATGGACATGGAAAATGTAGGAGTTGAATACCAACACCATACAACGATTGTGAGATTTTGTATGAAGTCCATGGGCATATACGATTTCCAACTTACTAAATAACGACTTGAGGAGTTGGGATGCACACTGAAGGAAGTTAAATTGGTTATGAAATAATTGCGCATAGAGAACAACTCAGACAGGATGTATGCCAATATCCTTGTTGGGGGCTATTGGGTAAACTCTACCTTCTAAATGAAGGAGATGAGGGAATGTTGTTGGGAGAAAGAAGTACAAATGGTGATTCCTAGTGGAGGTGTCATCAAAACACTCAATCAAGGAAGCTGCTAAACAATGGATGGATTACGGAGGAGAGTTGGGTAGGATGATGATGGGGTAAACATAAAAAGTTTTATTGGATGTGGAGACCAGCATTCTCTAGCAATGAATGTTATAGTTGGACTGGTCACCCAATTAGTTCATAACTTGGGAGGATCCAATGTACATGACACAAAAACCACGTAGTCAAAGTATCAAAGCCATCACAAGTCAAGAACATCCAGCACTTGGGCACACTTTGCAGAACTTCTTGAGTATAGTTTCCATTGATGACAATATTTGAGGAGAAAACAGTCATGGAGTAGTGACGAGATCCTTATATGGGGTAAATATGCCACAAAAATCAACAAATGTTGTGCAGGATGAAAACAACCTGGAGTGCGGGAGGATGTAAGGTCTCTCACAGCACCTACCAAGCACAGGTGCTCCTTGGGAATATTCAGTGACAGAATGGATGAAGAGATAAAGGAGGAAGCGATCGGTTGGGAGAACGAATACATTCGGGCGTGAAAAAGAGCACCTTGAGCACATGATGGTGGCATGTGGTGCCAAGGAGGAACACATCTTACTTGCCTTAGAATGAATGATGGAGACTTGGATTTCATTTGGGAAAGGGAGGGGCAACTTGGGAGAATTCCCAAGGAGTAGACCTATCTTCCCTCGACAACATGGGCACACTAGAGAGGTTGGATGACCCCATCAACTGATTCTAAAATCCTTATATGTGAGATAACTCTGTAAACACACATCAACATCTAACCTGATTCATAAATTATGATCATCTTGAATATTTTCAAAACACACGTGAATTCCCTTACTTATCCAAAACTTCATTAACTAATAAATAACTTGCGTAATTATGAAATATAACACAAAATAAAATAGAATAAATAAGAATACAAGAGTTGATAATTGTTGGATCATGTTCTCATTGATGCCAAAGGCTTAATTAATTGATGTCAAAGGATTCATGTCAAGTGATTGATTGATTCCAAATGGATGATTGATTGATGTCAAAGGATTGATGTCAAGAAATTGGTTGATGCCAAAGGATTGATAGATTGATGTCTTTTCATAGCATACTAATGTAATATGTATTGTCCTTGATGTGAATGGATAGATGACAAGTGGAATCATAGTCATTGATATGATGCATAGTTGGGTTGATGTAAAGATGAATCATTATTGTCTTATCATGGTTCATGAGGAGTACAAATGGATGAACTCCAATGTGGTCCCCTTATCGTGACATTCCTCACGGGAATACGCTTTGTGGTTGAGTTATCCTTGAAGTATGGTTAATAGAACCTATGCTTTTTTGTGGAATAATGAGATGAAGATCAGTAAATTTGTCAGTGGAACTATCCTATATGGATAGTGCTTGTCATGCCATTTTCGGTTAAGTGACCTAGAAGTGGGTTAAGTGACCTAGAATATGCTTCTAAGGAAGCTACTTGGAGAGTATAAATAAGAGCCAAGGGTCTCTTGTGTAAGTGAATCCTTTTTGTACCTCTTGTGGATCTCTTGAGCATGTATTGAAGATCTATTCGGAGAGAGAGGAGATATGGAGGATGTCATGGATGCATCAAGTTTTGACAAGTCAGATATCATGACGAAAAAAGTCTCGGAAGTTCAGAAACCCTAGTTTCTGAGGTATACGTGGTCTATAGTGAGACAGGGTGCATACATACGTGGGTTGAATGAAGATAGGGCACTTACAGTGGATAAATTCATGTACACTTATGTGTGAGCTGGTAAAAGGCTCTTGAAGACTGAAGCAGGTTCCAGATTTAGATTCTGTGAGCTCAGATCTACCATAGAAACACTGGTATGGTTACATTGTTGTCTTGATGGATACTCTTTATTTTTGTGTGATGAATGCTTAAGGAATTATTGGTATGGTTGTTGTGATGTGTTTTGTGTTGGTTGATGGAGTGAACAACACTTTTATGATTCAGTGTTGATATGATTGCTATAGTATGTTGATTTCTTATACATGATTGAGTAGAATTCATATTGTATTGCTGAGGATCATGAGTAAGTTGTTGGAGAGGTTGGATGTGTTGTGACTAGTTATGGGTCAAATTGGATAGTGAGATATAGAAGAGAATGTGATTTAAGGTTGTAGAGGATCTAAGTGTGTGATGAAAAGAAAACTCTAATTTCTCAGAAGTGATATGCATGTTGTAGTATAGTCTGGTCGCATACATACGTGAGTTGTACTATTGGTAGGGTGTGTACATACGCATGATACACTATCGACAGGTCGCGTACCTATTGACAGATTGATATCTGTTGAGAATTGTTACCTCATCTCAGTTGGTGTTCACGTTGTAAGTTGAGTCTTGTATTATAGAGTTGGTGCTCTTGTAGAGTTGTACTATATTCAGTTATTGTTCATAAACCCAAGGATTTTAGTCCGTAATAAAAAGAAAATTGTACATATATCTTGTGTTCTTTGTGGTGATGATTTATTGATGATATGTTTTTGATTTATGTTGTTGATGTATGTTCACATTTAACTGGTTATAAATGAAAACAATAAGTAATGAGTTAATGGTGATTTCTAACTAAGGAGTGTTTTTGAAAGGGAAGCCTTGGGAAAAAGATCCCCACACTGTTCACCCCCCACTCTCAGTGTAGTCGGTGTGTCCTAAAATTGGTATCAGAGAGGGCCTTCACTATAAGCCTTAACAATCTTGGAGCAGATCCATGGATACACAAATGGATGATGAAGTTCCAATCCTTGAGTAAAATTATTCTACTTGGAGAATAGAAATCAGAGTGCATTTGAAGGAAATGGGAGCGGTTATTTGGAAGGCATCTATTGGTGGATCAGTTTCCTTGAAGAACAACTCAAAGTTTGTAGCTCAAAAGGAAGGAAAGAAGAATTATGCATTGGCTCTCAAGACCATTCTTAGTGTACTCTCAAGCCCTATAAAAGAGAGCGTAGGATAATGCACTTCCGCCAAGGATCTATGGCTAAAGCTAGAGGAGACATACCAAATCAAGAAGGAAGATATTGAAGACAACTCCATCAAGACAAATAAAGGTAAATCATCTCCAAAAACTCTTGATTGCATTATTTCTAAATGTGATGAAGTTGGTAAAAATGAAGATCTTGAAGACATTACAAATGAAGGCAAAGAATCATGTGATGATGTTGAAAAAAAGGAAGATCTTGAAGATATTTCAAATGAAGGTAAAGAACCCTCAAAGACCCTTGATTGCAATAATTAAAAATCTGATGATGTTGAATTTTTCTCTATAAGTGAAGAAGAAAATCTAGAAGTACTTTGGATAGAATCAATTGATTATTATCCCATGGAAGAAGTAGAAGAAAAACTATCAGAGCTTAAAGAGAAAGTTGAAAGAAGTCTATATGAATACAACAATGACCACTATTATATAGACTATAGCTATCTTTCAGATAAAACTAAAAATTTTCTTTAGAAGAGTCAAAATCACATCTTGAAGTTAAAGAAATTGTTCAATGAATAAAAATTGAGTAATAAGACTCAATTAGAATAAAAGAAAGAAGAGATCACAAGACTAAAGAATGAAAAAGAAGATAAGAAGGTAGATGATGAGATTAGCAAAAGTTTTGAAATTATTGTCCATCTCAAGACCCAAATTGAAGAAACCAAAAGGGTAGAGGAACTATTGAAGAATCAAGTAAATGAAAAGGAAGATTCATGTCATAAGTTAGAAGCTGAAGTTGTTGATCTTGGAAAGAAAGTAGAGAAGTCAAACAAACTCTTGAATAGCTCACAAATCTTGAATGATATATTGGAAAGTCAAAGATCACCAAATGATAAATTAGTTATTGGATACAAGAGAGAAGCTACACATGCTAAAGCAAGCACCTCAAAGAAGCATGAGGTAAGTCCCTCATTCTCAAAGTATGAAGACAATGATGAAAATCAACCATCTACACAAGGCAGAGAAAATTTCAGAAGAACAAAGCAAGAAAGACATCAAGAATCCATATTTACACCTCAAAGAAGATGGAAACCAAAGAAAGGTATCAAAGTGTTTTTCATGGCCAATGTTATTCATGTAATGAATATGGTCACAAATATTTGGAATGCAAATCTTATGCAAGGAGAAATAATGGACTATTTCATTACACCATAAGGTGTTGGAGATGTGATCAAGTAGGACACATTGTTTTTCACTGCCATAGCATGAGATGCTATAGTTGTAGTGAATTTCACCACAAATCCCAGGATTGCTGGATAAAAAGAAGAAATTCCATGATTAGCAATTCATATAGCATGACTAGAAGAATGAATGAAGTAAGGAAGGGAGACATCTTTGAAAATATGGACGCTCAGAGCTCAAGTTTTGAGAAGTAGGGACACCTTCAGAAGTGTGTGAAGAATACTGAACAACCAGAGAAGAATGGAAGCCTTAAGGGAAGCTCAAGTCTGTCATCTACTTAAGCATACGCGGGTAATAGTGGTAATAGTATCGTACATACGCAGGCTGGCCTTGAATAGGTCGTGTACATATGTGAGTTGTATGTGCAACAGGCCGCGTATATGTGGTAAAGCCTTGGGAAAAAGGCTATGCACATGGGTTGCAACTTGATGTGATGGTATAAATCTATGTTGTAGGGTCTGACATAGTTTGTTGTACGTTCTGACATTGTTTGTTGCAGGTTTTCATGATTACATATTGGATTGTGTAATGTGATGATATAAAATGAAAGGCTATCTTGGCTACATGGCACTAACGCATGAGTATGGATTGAGTCATTCTTCTATTGAAGAACATTGTTGGTTATGATAGTGAAGTTATGGAACCTTGGTTATGTGATATATCTTGATGATGCTAGCTAGAGATGTCATTGATCTATTGAAGCACACTACTAGTACATGTATTGTTGGATGCTTAGTATTTGTTGTAGTGAATGGAGGATTGAGGCTAGATCCATAGTTGATGCATGATTGATACACTTATAGTACATTGGTAAAGGCACCTACTAGCAGGTTGATTGGAACGTGTTTTATGGTGGATTTGGCATACATACATGAGGATTCATTTTTTCGTGGTATTGGTGCATGGTTGATGTACTTGCTTGGTGAAAGTGGTGATACATGTTTATGTACATGTTTGGTACACTCATAGATGGTATATGTTTGGATGATGAGTACTTGGATAAAAGTATATATCTTGATTATCATATACCTTGATACATGATATATGGGATGATATAGTTGAGACACTTGATTGATTGAGATACATGATTGTGATACTTGGTTCATGCTGGAGAAATATCTTGAGTGGTATGACAATTGTTTGATGCACATGGTTGGCATATTGGTAGATGCACATGGTTGTCACATAGTTGGCATGTTGGTAGAGGCATATGATTAGTACACCATTGGCACATGTTTTTAGCATATGGTTGATACATTCCATTGACGATATCTTATGTCACCTTGTATGATGTTCATGTACATGGTTGATGTACATGGGTGTTGTGCATGGTGGGAACAAAATTTGGTACATGATTTACTTGGTTGATGTTTCATTCATGATTCTCTATCTCAATGTTGACATATCTTTAGTTTCATGGTATGGCATAGGTTTTGATGCATGAACAGGTCCAAGGATCATCATAGAAAGAGAGGTTGATCTATGATCCATTTGAGTAGTGGTAGTATATTTTTCATATTGCAGAGAAGATAGGGGGAGAGATTCTTCCTCCCATGATTCTAGGAGGAAAGAGCCCTATATTTGGATAAAGAGCACAAAGGCATAATTCCAAGGGGAGAGTTGGTCACATGGGGAGCATGAATGATATATCTTCAGCATTACATTAGAGTGATATCCCTTGATCAAGAGGGGGGAGATTATTCAAAGGAATATCAAAGGCATCCAGATAGGGGGAGAATCCCCAAGGAGAGTTCAAGCAGGGGAAGCGGCCCCAAGAGGATAATGACCCTTTTCCATTGATTTCAAATGGGGAGAGATAGTCACATTGATGTGATTAATGACTATTGATGTAGATCATGCCTTGTCTACATGTTGACACAAATGATTGGTGTTGAAATAAATGTTGGTATTTCCATCAATGCCAAAGGGGGAGATTGTTGGATCATGTTGTCATTGATGCCAAAGGCTTAATTTATTGATGTCAAAGGATTGATGTCAAGTGATTGATTGATGCCAAATGGATGATTGATTGATGTCAAAGGACTGATGTCAAGAAATTGGTTGATGCCAAAGGATTGATTGATTGATTGATTGATTTTTGTCTTGTCATAGCATACTAATGTAATATGTATTGTCATTGATGTGAATGGATAGATGACAAGTGGAATCACAGTCATTGATATGATGCATGGTTGGGTTGATGTAAAGATGACTCATTATTGTCTTATCATGGTTGATGAGGAGTAAAAATGGATGAACTCCAAAGTGGTCCCCCTATGGTGAAATCCCTCATGGGAAGACACTTTGCGGTTGAGTTATCCTTGAAGTATGGTTAAGAGAACCCATGATTGTTTGTCGAATAATGAGATGAAGATCAGTAAATTTTTTAGTTGAACTATCCTAGATGGATAGTGTTTGTCATGCCATTTCTGGTGGTATGTGGAATGTCACATAACTCCTCATGGTTTGACAGTTATGGCCTTACGAAGATGAAGGACCCTCATATGTTGGCTTGAAGCCCTAAGAGGTCAAAGAAGTCAAAGAGCTTGCAAAGAAGAAATTATTTTTTAAATGGTGAATAAAAGTGATAAATTCAAGGAGGAATATTTAAATGGAGAAATTTCTAATTATGGAAAGTGGTTAACCCTAAAAATGAGGAAAATAGGTTAAGTGACGTAGAAATAGGTTAAGTGACCTAGAAATGGGTTAAGTGACTTAGAAGTGGGTTAAGTGACCTAGAAGAATCTTCTAAGGAAGCTACTTGGAGAGTATAAATAAGAGGCAAGGGTCTCTTGTGTAAGTGCATCCTTTGTGTACCTCTTATGGATCTCTTGAGCATGTATTGAAGATCTATTCAGAGAGAGAGGATATATGGAGGATCTCATGGATGCATCAAGTTTCGGCAAGTCAGAGATCATGATGGAAAAATTCTTGGAAGTTCAGAAACCCTAGTTTCTGAGGTATATGTGGTCTATAGTGAGCCAGGGTGCATACTTACATGGGTTGAATGAGGACAGGGCGTGTACAGTGGATGAATTCATGTAGACTTGTGTGTGAGCCAGTGACAGGCTCTTGAAGACTGAAGCAGGTTCTAGATCTTCATTCTACAAGCTCAGAGCTGCCATAGAAAATATGGTATGGTTACATTGTTGTCTTGATGGATACTCGTACTTGTTGTCTAGTGAATGCTAAAGGAATTCTTTGCATGGTTGTTGTGATGTGGCTTCTGTTGGTTGATGGAGTGAACAACACTTTTATGATTCAGTGTTGATATGATTGCTATAGTATGTTGATTGCTTATACATGATTGAGTAGCATTCATATTGTATTGTTGAGGAGCATGAGTAAGTTGTTGGAGAGATTGGATGTCTTGTGACTGGTTATGGGTCAGATTGGAAAGTGAGAGACAACAGAGAATGTGATTAAAGGTTGCAGAGGATCTGAGTGTGTGATGAAAAGAAAACCCTAATTGCTCAAAAGTGATATGCGGGATGTAGTATAGACTAGACGTGTACATACGGGAGTTGTACTACTGGTAGGGCATGTACATACGCATGTTGCACTACCGACAGGTTGCTTACCTGTTGACAGATTGATATATGTTGAGGATTTTTGCCTCATCTTAATTGGTGTTGAGGGTGTAAGTTGAGTCTTGCATTATAGAGTTGGTTCTCTTGTAGAGTTGTACTCTATCCAGTTGTTGTTGATAAACCCAATGATTGTAGTCCATAATAAAAAGAAAATTGTACATACATCTTGTGTTATTTGTGTTCTTTGTAGTGATGATTTATTGATGATATGTTGTTGATGTATGTTCACATTTAACTGATTATAAATGATAGCAATAATTAATGAGTTAATGGTGATTGCTAACTAAGGATTTTTTGTGAAAGAGAAGCCTTGGGAAAAAGAGCTCCACACTATTCACCCTCCCTTTCAGTGTATTCAATGTGTCCAACAATAATGGAGTTCACCCATCTTGGGATATGTATCTGTGTCCACTTTAAAATAGTAAGACCGCTCTATATTGTTTAAATTCCAAAATTTCAATGAATGGCTTACAATTTGAAGACACCCTTAAATTTTGTTACTCAACCTCAAAAACAGAGGTCATCGTTGAATTCTTCTCGAAATAGTGAGAAAAATGAGTATAAACTCGATTATGTTCTTAACAGGTTCTCAAAGACCCTCTTTTTCACACAAAACGAGATTATGGCTCTTTTACAAGGTAAAAGTATACTAATATTTCCATACACATTCATTTAGCACAAAACTGACATCAAAATCATAATCCTCTTGGAAAAATGAGAAAAATGAGTATAAACTTGCCCATATTTGGATAGAGTACCTAAAGACCCTCCTTGCCATGCACTTCAAGATAATGGTACAATTCTTGTCCAAATTCCCACCTCAGGATTCATGCCAGACTTATACACACAATTCCATACTCGTACAATGGATATGTTTGTATTAAATAGGGGAGTTCGGGGGATCGATCCCTACCCGACCCCTATATACTCAGGCTTCATAACAAAACCTTAATATAAATTGGTTTGGTTTTTTTAACAACCAATAACCATTGGCACATTGGTAGGAGTGTATTTTTAAGCAATTGGAATATTCCCATGGAGGTCGGGGGTTCAACTCCCTTCAACTCCAACCATTTTGATTCCCCTTAGCCAATTTTTCCCAATCAAAGAGTGCCACGTGGAACTCTCTGGTTGGTCCACCTATTGTAGAATCAACCTTCCTATGTCTTGTTGGCATAGGGGTAGACCTAGGGTTCAATGCTACAACAGTGCCCCAAAAAAACCCTAACTATCGATCCTTTTGGCAACACCTGCGAAGCAGATGAAGTCTCACCCAAGTTAGAGCCAGGTGTGGTTGCAGGACTCAGATGTCTGCAACCTTAGCTAGGACATAGATCTGTGATTCTAACACTTAACAGAGAACTCAACAGTTAACATTCATCAATATCCAATCTTAGTTACAGCATAGTTAAACCCTAATTACAAAGTATCACAGTACTCATTCAGATCTAAGGTACTTAAGAACTAAGGATACGTACATAAGTCGGATCTAACATCCATCCATATTATTAAGCACTAATAATCAATAGATCTATCTATCATTCATCTATATTAAAGCACTAAGCAAGTAAACACATAAACACGTCAATACATCGCACAAATCATAGCAACACAGCATGTATGTGGTTCACCCCCACCCTGGGGCTATGTCCAGGAACTCTTCTCTTATTTATTATCTTTGGTCAAGATTCTTATAGGCACATAGCATCCAAGTTCTAATCTGCAGAAGACAGGATATCTACGCGCACTCCGCCAGATCCTCCTTCTTCTAGATAGGGTATATCACAAAGCCTTTGCACAGTCTCTCACATTTACTTGCACTAGCCTTGCAAGCCTCACACAATATGCACAAAGCACTTACAAATCTTGATCAAATAGATCCAACTCTCGCACTTAGCACACCGGCCTACTAGGTCTCTTCCTCTTTTTCCTTACATCACCTAGTTACTTATTTATACATCACAAAATAGGCCTAAACATGGGTAAACCCATTGACCGACATCCCATACCCATTACATAATCCTGAATCCCTAAAAAGGGCCCTAAAAGGGGTTGAGATCCTCCAATATCCACTTCGTCTTGCGCTTCACCTTTCGAGGTCCCAAAATTAGGTCAAACATGACCAAGAATCCTCAAAACTTAGTCAAGGGTCAACATTTCTACTGCCAACTCAGCATCCAATCCACCTACCACTTTTCTCCCACACCAGCCACATCATCACTTGACTATACCTACCACATCATTGTATGACCTTTCATGTTTCTCCCTTTCAGTGGTGCCACGTGGACTATGAAGATTCCACATCATCATACAAATGACATGTGTAAACTCTTTACTAGTCCAACTGGGTGTCGAAAATTACAAAACTAAGTGGCATGTGTGAGCCTCTCATGCTGCCATGTTTGCATGATGATGTCTCCATGAAGTAACCCTATGTTCTGTGAGTTGTACAGATGGCCACGTGGCATCATGTGGGCCTACCACATGTCCTGACCTATTTGACATTTTATATGTTGGTCAGAATCTTCAGAACACCATAACTTCTTCATACGATGTTTGTTTGAGGTGATTTACACGTTGTTGGAAAGATATCGTCGATATCTACACAATGAATTCATTTCCATTTTCATTTGAAATGATCAATTTTTTACTATTCTGGATTCTCCTAGATCACACCTCCCCATTGAATAACGTTTGGACCTCCAAAAGTATGGATTATTCAACAACTTAGTGATGATAAAGCTTCCTTACTCTTCTACCTTGATGAAATGCATCTCATTTTATCTATGTATTGTAATTGATCTCCATCTTGAATCTCCATATTGGACTTCCATCCTAGATCGCCATCTTCGATATCCATATTGAAATCTTCCATCTTAGATCGCCATCATGAACCTCTATAACTTGCGTGCATAAGTATTTTTGTTGAGCTCGTACTTTGTCTTACCATATTTTGTTACTGTGGTAACCTGTTTGACTTAGGATATGGACATAAGAAGTTGTTTTTCAGGCATGTGGTTTTGAATGGGTGGGTTGTTAGGTCCATGGATTGAAGAAGTAAGTTTTCAGGCCTATCAGTAACTCTCTCCAGGTGAGAGAGATTGTTGGGGAAGTGATTTCTCCTGGAGGGAGTCCAGCAACAGCTACAGAGCTCTGTGAATTCCTGATCTGGCCTACTGCTAAATCCCTGGAAGGGAAGTGGAGGAGTCAATGGACTATAGAAAAGTGAAGGTGTATATTATCGAGGTGGGACAGGAATGTGGGGAATGAGAGTCTGTGAGAAGTGGGAGTAAGTAGGCTCCTTGGAGGGAATCCTTCCTTTTTCATTATGCAACTTTCCATAGTATCAACCTAGCCTAGGATTTCCTTTACCCTGGGTGGATTTTAGTCCCAACTCAGGGGTGACCCATTGTTGTTAGCTTGGATCAGCATGGTCTAAGGTTGGGAGGTCCATGGAAGGTTTTCACAGTGTTGGTGGTATTTTCATAAAAATATAAGTACCAATTCTATGTTAATTGTATGTTGTGTATCTTGTACATGTGTTATAATGTTACGAGTATTGCCTATATATGTTGCATGTGTAGGATTACTATTATTTCCTCATTAATCTATATTGTCGAAAAATGTTTGTCTGTTTGAATTTGCATTAGATATATATGTATATCAGAGTTTAAATAGGGTAGATATTTTTGGTAGCATGCCCCAGCCCTTGGATGGCTGGGTAGGCTACAAATTGGTATCAAAGCATAAAATTTTTAAGTGGCATGACCTAGACACGAGATATGGGTATGTTACAAACTGGTATTAGAGTCCATGGTTTCAACATTAAACCTGGATGGGCCACAAATGTGGAATTTGGAGTCAAAATTCCACAAGGAATTGATGTACAAAGTGTCGGAGTGGCGTTGAGAGAGATCTTGGGTACTATTGGAAATCTCAGGAGGTATAATAGTTAGATAGAATGCGGTAACCATGGTATTGGGATAAAAAAATTAAATTTTGATCGTTGGATTTGTTAAGAAGAAGGAAAATCCCTCACAATCGTCGGATCTGGAGAAGGTGCATAGAGGTTAAGAAAATAAGTCCTTCGGACTTATCCCCTTCGATCGTTTTAAAACTATAACAGAGAAAATAGACGAAGAACGAAGCTCTGAAATACTAGAGTGACTCTCAACCATATATCATTCAGGAGGAGGAGAGCCACTGGATTTCTAGGGTAGTTTGATGGTTCGGAGGTTCGACACTCTGAGAGAAGCGATTCGTCAGGCTACCAGAAGAGAAATCTCCCAGAGTCCTGAACTCTAGAGTTAATCTGGAACATTCATGTTGAGGACATGTGTCAGAAGTTCAACCTATTTGGGAATCCGACACTTGGGGGATTTTTGGTGTACTGTGGGAAGTCTCCCAGAGCCCTGAAGTCCCAAATTCCATAACCAATCTTGATCATTCATTATCAGAGACAAGTCTTAGAAGATTATCAAGTGTTCAGAAGTTCAACAATTCAGCACTCTGGAAGAAATGGCTTGTGGTTGAGCAGGAGGAAGATATCCCAGAATTCTTTGTTCACCAAAGTGACGTGACATGATGACATCAACAGGGGTAATGTGGACCTGTTTGACAGTTCGGTATGTTCAGAAGTTTTGAGAAAGTGTCGATGGTAAGAAATCCCTGAAGTCCCGAAGCGCCATATATGACGTGGCATGATGATGTCACCTAGGGCCACGCAGACCTACTCTAAGTCTCCCATGTGTCACTTGTTCTTTTACTTTTGATAGGCCCTTAGTACTAATTGGGACCTGACATGTGTCACTCGACGGTGGGGCCACATGTCACCACCTTGATCGATGACAGTTGTACTACATGGAGGTTAATAAGTTCAGGAATTTAGTGTTCAGGGAAAACTATTGGAAGAACTTTCGGATCTCCGTAGTCCTGGAGTCTCAAAGTTCCAAAGTCAAGAAGAACTGAAGTGACGTGGCTTGATGACATCATCGGGGGTGACCTGGGTACACAATATGCATGCCATGTGTTAGTGCATTTTTTTCTTTTAAAAGACTTATTTTTCCAGTGAGAACTTGACATGTGTCACCCCTAAGATTGGGCCATGTGTTCACCTCTAGTGTTCTACCGCGTGGCGCCAAATCCTGTAGTCCAGAGACTTGGAACTCTAGAGGAACTTGGTCAATATGTGTTAAGTGATGCAAGAGCATTGCCTTCAAAGTCAACAATGCATGCGTGGAGGAAGACGAATGACATCTCAGCAATGGTAGAGTTTCAAATCAATCATTTAACTCAGAATTTAGTCGTTTTTTGAGATATTTTTGTAAACAACATTTTAAAATGTAACTTGTTTGTAAACTCTTGAACAAATGGAGTGTCGACTCTATATGGAAATAACTAGTAGTTATTATAATAGGAAAGAGTAGGTAATAGCTTTGAATTTGAAATGATAGATTTTAGAACATGACGAGAGAGCTCATGGAGTTGGTCCTTAGATAGTTTTTTAGTATTGTATTGTAACAGATAGACATAATAGAGAGATCAGTAGAGCAGAGTAGAGTAGCAGAAACACTATGTATTTTTTTTTTCATGAATGAATAGAACAGACAGAAATTGTTCCAAATCCTTGGACTATGTTCATTTCATATGTGATTGAATGAATGTTATTCTATGTGTATGATTTATTACAATTCATTCATGTATGATTGTTCGATAGATTAATTGTATGAGTTTGTGACGAAGTTGGTTGAGTTTCAATCGTTTCTCTTTTGATACTTGTATGCAAGGTGTGCATCTCGAACGCAACGAGTGCATCAACTGAGTCTCGGATTGACTCAGAGAAGGTTAGAGAGAATCAAAGAAACTCAAACTAGGTGCAAGGTGTTCACAGCGTCAAAAAGTCAACAAGCTTCGAAGAACCAGCACAGAAGAACACCAGGTGGGAAAGAATAATTTTCTTTTTAAAAAACTCCTTCAAAATAAGTTATTCGAAATCCTGAGAACGCAAAGTGTGTGTGTGAGATAAAAATCCTTTAAAGGATAGAAGCTCAGAAGAGATAACACTTTTCACGAGTGTTGATGATATCCCATAGACAAATTTGTCGAGATAACAAAGGTTTGGAACCTTTGAAAAAGGATAAATATTCCAAGGTGGAGAGATATCAGAAGCTCAGGAGGAAGAATGACTGTGGTTTTCACATCATAGGGAAGAAGATCAACAATCATCGGATCAGAAGGAGGTGCATGAGTTTTATCACTTTGCATACAGCGGAAAGATAAGTTATCAGAGTTAAAGCTTGATATTCCCAGAGTCCAGAACCCCAGAATAGAATCTAGAGAATACGATCAGGAGGATAGATCTGAACCATTAGATCATTGGAGGAGAATACCAAGCATCAAATCTCCAGGAGGAATCACAGTCGTTGGTTACTGTAAGCTCGAAAGGGAGAGTGGTTTGAAAATTGATATTCCCAAAGTCTGGAGTCCTGGAACGCCGAGGTGGAATCTCAGCTATTCAATTGATCAAGCATGAACCGTCAGATATTGTGAGTTCATAAGGGGTCAAGTTTGAGAATTGAAACTCCCGAAGCGCAGAGAGATGAAGAGTTGTGAGTCATTGATCTAGGAGGAGACACTTCTCAACAGATCTCGTACTTCGAGGAAAACCCAAAGTTGATTTTTAGTTTGAGAATTGAGATCGTCGGAGAGCAAAGACCCAAAGTCTCGGAATAAGATCTAGACCTTTGGATTCAAAGTAGACGTGGTGAAAATATGTTAAATCTGGGTAAACTCCTGAAGTAACCATCGGTCATTGGATTAAGAGGGACACACGTCAGTGGATCTTAGATTACGGGTAAAATTCATTTGGAAAAAGAGGTTTGAGATTTGAAATCTCAGAAGTCCAGAGCCCCGAAGGAAATCTTGATTGTCAATCGAGAAGGGGCCATTGGACCATTGATCTAGGTTGAAAGGTCAAACACCTAGGTGAAGACCAGGTCATTGATTTATGAGACAAGTGTCTGTAGATCACCAATTCTAGAGAAGTGAAGTACGAAAGGAAGCCGATTTTCATATTTCAAACTCCTGGAGTCCATAATTGCGAAGAGAGCCTTGACCGTTGATTTAAAGGAAGTAGATATGGTCCATAGATAAGAAGGGAATAGATTTGAAGTGTTTATTTGGACGCTATCATCAATATCATGAGATCGATGATCTCATCTCATTGCGAGGAAAATATTTGTGAGGAGGTTAAGGAATCGAAGGTGGGACGTGTGGAGTTCATAGGAGGATTTTGAGCCCAAAAGTGGTTTAATTCCAGACCTCTTACGATCGTGCCCGCAATCACATGGTCATAGCCCCAGGTCATATCAAGTGAGGGCTTACCTGAAAGGGAGATAACGTCCACATTCTAAGTTTTCTCATACAGAAAAAGTGGAAGTTCACTGGTTGTTGTTAGACCTGCACAAGGAAGATGAGGGGGCTTGTGTTTAGACACAGAGGGAGACCTTTAAGGTTCCAGAGAGTATTTTGACTCAATAATTAGAGATCCAAGACTGGGAGGTCATGCAACCCTACGAGGGAGTAAGGGGGTTGCATCAGGTGGTAACAGAGTTGATTTTGAGTCTATTTGCAGATAGAAGACAAAAGGATAAAGGAGGGAAGTTGGTATAAATAGTGGTATCAATGATTTGATTCATGTTTATAGGTGAGGCAGTGAAAATCATGCCACCCAGAAGGCACAGAGAGAATGCATAAATGGAAGAAGAAATGAGGCGACTGTGAATTGGATTGGACACCATGGAGACAACAAAGAGAAGAGCACCAGATGTTGGCGATTTCAGTGAAGCTGAGAGCGAAGAAGAAGCAGAGGGAGAAGAAAATGTAGTAGAGGATGTTGCACAAGATTGCTTGATCAAAGTTGTTTCAAATATAGGATCCAGAGAAAGAATAGAGGTGCCTATGTATGAAGAAAATTTGGAAGTTGAAGAATTGTTAGATTGGGTACGTTCTATGGAAAAATAATTTGATTATGAAAATGTCGAAGAAGACAAGATGGTGAAGCATGCAATGACAAGAATGAAAGGTAATGCAGTGTTATTGTGGGATGAACTGCAAGCCAAACATAAGAGAAATGGTAAGAAAAAAATTAAAGACTGGGATAGGATGGTAGCTAATTTGAAAGCCAAATTTATCCCAAAGGATTACTAAATCAATCTTTACAGAAGATTACAGAACCTGAGATAGAGGGAATTATCAGTGAAATAGTACACTAAAGTATTTTACCGATTAAACATTAGGGCTGGACAGAAAGAGAATGAAGATGAGAAGAAAGCTAGATACATCAATGGGATGAGATATAAAATACAAGAGGATATCAGCATGATGTCTGTCAATAAAGTCGAGGATGCTTATCAAGTAGCCTTGAAAGATAAAGAAACATTGGCCAAGAAGCAAAGCCAACGAAGAAGAGGTGGAAATTCGAGCAGAGGCAAGGGAACCAACAAAGAGAAGTTCCAGAAGTCGAAGCCTGAAGCTAAAAAACAACATAGTCACCATGAGAAGGGTGGAATTTATAAAGAAGGACAACATGGAGGAAGGAGTTCTTTTCCCAGAGGTAGAGGAAGCAGAAGATCCAGAGGAGGCATGGTTAAATGTTATACCTATGGAAAAGAAGGACACAAATCTTGGGAATGTGTTAGACTTCAAAATTATTCATTTCAGTGATGACCTATTGTCGTCATTACAAGTTTCACCAGTGTTTCATACATCATACATTCATCTTGCCTATGTCATATCTCGAATGAAATCACAAGGACACTTCAAAGACACACTCAAAGACTGGTTTAAGAAGGAGAAATCACATGACAAAGAGTACAAAGCTTTTACCATGAAAAATACCACTCAAAAGTATTTTTTGAAATCCAACGCTCCCCTACCCACTGTCAGGGAGTTCCAACATTCCCTTCCCTCCTTTGGGGGAGAGTTGTAACACTTTGTACACCATTATGAGGGAGCGTTGGGTTGTTTGAGGAAATCTTGGGTTGTTGAGGAAAATCAGGGAAGAATCCCCCTCATCTCTGGAGTTAATTGGATTTGAATCTGAGTTCAAGGCTCAATATTAGGGAGGATCTACAACTGATGGAGAAAGATCCTCAACCTATCCCAAGAATCTCTAAAGTGGTTAGGCCTCTCCAAGCCTATATAAGGAGGCCACCTCATGATGAAAGGAGAGGACATTGAAGGCATCAAACTTATGATCTCATAAGGGAGATAATCAGTGAAGCATAGTCATTTTGTTTGTGGATCATTTGAGCAAGGGGTTGGACAAGGAGAGCTTGGGCTGTTTCCTTCAAGATTATATATGCCTACATGAACTTGTCTTTAATGAATAGATCTAGTTTCAAACTAACCCTAGTAGAATAGGAAGCATGTTTTGTCTTTGATTGGATTGCAGGACCTGTTGAAGAGCTTATGGATCAGATCTCAACTTGGAACTGGGCGAGGACAAACATCGTAAAAAGGTACATCTTATTCCTCTTATCTATCGATTGGTTTAGCTAGTTTTAAAGGGATGTCAGTGACCAAAGTTAGCACCTTTCTGTCTTGATCTTAGATATCTAGGGTTCAATAGGGACTCCACCTGTCTGTAGGGGCATTTTCCTGTAATAGAAATTGGTGACTCCACTGGGGAATTGAAGCTTCCAGTTTTGGTTTCCTTCCTTGGTCTTGATTTTGGCCTTTCCTCACCTATACATCTTATTCATGCTATGTCTCTGATTCTTAGATGTGTTGTTGGCTCTTGGATTCATTCCATACACACTCAATTTCTGGATTTCTTGAGTTTGTTTTAGTTCTAGGAAATATTTTGGTCTTCTGAGAGCCCAACGCTCCCCTGCCTCTACCACCAGAGCGTTGGCACTCCCTTGCAGGCTCCCATAGAGAGCTTGTTGAAGAGAAATCCCCCTACGGACAAGTGATTCTCACGAGGTCCATAAACTCTTGAGACCAAGACAGAAAGTGCTTAACATGGACACTGACTTCCTTTTAGATCTAATCAAGCTAATGAATGAAAGAGGAAGAGGAAGATGTGTACCTTATGAACGACATTTGTCCTTGCAAATTCCAGGCTGTGCTTCAATATTGAGCCCCTTGATAGGTCCTGCAGAACAAACAAAGGTACAAAAGACTTCCTATTCTACTGATATTAGCTCAAACATAGATCCATCTATCATAGACAAGCTTATATGGAACAAGTACAAGTTTGAAAGAAACAAGCCAAACATTGACTATATTAATGAGAACAAAATTTTACTTACAGCCATAGATGTGAGCACAGTAGCTTCATCGAGTTATCCTTGTCCAAACCCTTGCTTAAACAGTCCACACATGGAATTTTGATGTTCCAAATGACATCTTCCTCATGAGATCATAAGTTGTATGCTTCACAATACTTTCCTCCCCCTGTATGTTTTCTATGAGATCATAGGTTTCATATCTCCAATCTTTCCTCTTTTCACCATGAGAAGGCCTCCTTCTATAGGCTTTGGAGAGGCCCAACCACTTGATATATATTTTTTGTAAGTTGAGGATTATCCTCCTTCAGTTATGGATCTTCCCTAAGATCATGGCTTGACCAAGGATTCAAATCCAACTGCCTTCAGAGATTGAAGGGATCTCTTGTTGATTCTTCTCAACAAACCAAATTTCACCGAGAAAAGGTAGTTCTCCCCCAAAAGGGGCACCAAAGTGTTATAACGCTCCACTAAAAGGATGCACAGAGTGCCAGTGCTCCCTGTCAGTGTATAGGGGAGCACTCCTCTCCAAAAATGTATTTTGAGTGGATTTTTTAGCGGCAAAAGGTTTATAAACTCTTTTAACCCATTCCTCTTCTTCCAAATCAATCATTTGAGGTGTTTCAAGTGTCTCTTTGATGTCATTATAGGCATGACATAGATAGTATGGCAGTATGATTTTTCTGAAACTTGCGACACTTGTGACCAAAATGTGACACTTGTAATATTGATAACGACGACACTAGGCCATTGTCGTAATGAGTAATTTTGATGTGTAACAGATTGCCCCCCAAAGTATGAAGTTAGAAGACGAGAATGGATAACTGAAATGCTTTGCAGACTTTCAAGCAAGGGTATGGACTCAGAGAACCTGACAGAAGTTGCACACTACTATCAAACAAATGTTAAGACATGCTTTAAACCTAAGGCAGGCATACCTATGCTTGAGTGATAGAGACTTTCAAGGTATGGTCGCCATAAATACACTAGGGATCCATAATTATATTGACAAAGAGATATAGCCACCAAATATACAATGTGGATCTATACTCTTATGACCTGAGCTGATCTTAGCCATGAAGAATACACAGTGGATCTATGAGATGACAAGAAATAGCCATGACCAATACAAAGTGGATCTATGTAACAATATATGTGTCATTGTTCAAAAGAAACTCCTTCGCAACCTGGGAAAAGTACATATAAGAGTGATGACTCAACCCAGGGTCTTCTTACCAATCTCGATGTAGTACAAATCTAACCATGTGGATAGATGTCTTGATGTCAAACATGGTAGAAACCACTTGATTACTGGTCAATGAGGTAAACCGTTAACAAGCACGAGGGAAATCACCATTGATGTCAATGATTCCCAAGGTACCCTAGTACATTCCAACGAATGTGAATAAATGATCTTAAGTCAAACATTCATGGAATCATCCAATTAGAGGTCAATGATGTAAACCCATTGTCGAACACGAGGAGGTCTGTCATTAAGGCATGCAGGTCCCAAGTTACTAACTGGTTTCTAGGTCTAATCCCTGGATAATGTGTTGAAATCGACAGGAATAGACTCGTCGAAGGAGGGCCTTGATGTATCCCCCATCAACGACACAAAAATGACACGGAGATGTAATTGGTGGATCAAATGGACTAACATGGGTATTAAAACAAGATATTTGTGATGGCTAACTCTCGAGGCAGATACTTCCTTTGAACACTGAGGCATAACAGTAGAAACATGACATGGACCAAAACACAATGATGCAATGGATACTATGACTTTCGTCTGGTGACCCAAAGGAGTAAGAAAAACTTAGAGGATTGGTTCAGTGCATAGGTTCAGTGGATTAAGATGTCCACAAAGACAAAATGTCATGTTCAAGGGTGACTCTAAGAGTTACTGGTAATGTTCTCAAAAACTGCTTGGCTTGCTTCCTTCAATTTTTCCCCCATCCAGATAGATGAGTACCTCTTTGTAATTTAACGAGCTCGAGGACGGTAACACATGCTCAATATAACTCACCTTCAGTAAGTTCCTCTTCCTTTGTTTAACGAACTGGAAGAAGTAAGGGTTCGGTCCCATATGGGCCCTTTAATGTATGATTGTTTAACGAGTCCATAGCAGGTAAAATCGATGGTTTTTCATATTTAGAGAGTCTGAAAAAGAACTTAAAGATGACTCCATTGTTGTCATTTTTCGTAATGTTAGTCTCACGAGGCAGAAAAAGAGACAAAATATCACTCAAAAGACGCCCTTTCAAACCTTTTAACGAGTGGGAAAGGAAGAAAGATCACTCGACAATATTTTCATGTTTAGAGAGTCTAAAAAGAGCTTAAAGAACACTCCAGGGGGTTCCTTTTTCATATATCCACGCGAGTCCGAAAAAGAGATAAAAGGTTTCTCAGTTACATTCTAATGTTTTTACGAGCGCAAGAAAGAACAAAGACTAAGCTCGGTATGCCCCCAGCTTGAAAATCTAGTGGCTTAACTCCAGAATGATCATCAAAGGTGGGAGACATGCCCCCCAAGCTTCAATTCATTCACCGACTTTGAGGTTGTCACCAATTTTTATACTAGATGGAGAAAAAGGATATAAGTGGATGAAATGAAGGTGAAAAAATGAGACCTAATGAAAGAATCAACTTGACATCTACGGGATCCAACGAAAGACTCGACCTGATGAAAGAAGCAACTGTTTCATTTTTTAACGAGCTTGACACAGGAAAAGAACTATGCTCAAGGCTCCAGGTTCAATCCTTAGATTTTTGTTTCATTTTTTAACGATCGTGCCACATAAAGAAAAACTATGCTCAATGCCACTATTTCATTTTTTAACGAGCTTGTCACAGAGAAGTGAAACTATGCTCATACCGTTGTTTCATTTTTTAACGAGCTTGCCACAGGGAAGAGAAACTATGCTCGTACACTCTTCTTGATCATGGATTCCAAGACGATAATGCTCTAGAAGGACACCATTTCAAGGGACAAAACTCAGTCATGGATTCCAAGAGATCTTCACTGGATGGAAGAACAATTCTCTGGAAGGAACACATGTCGAGGGCTGTGACAGGGGTAAAGAGATCAGGCTCCAATAGCCCTACCAAAGAGATCACCCTGTCAACTATCGGATCTAAGTCATCGGAAGTTGAAGTCATGGGAGATAACGCCACATAATTAACATGTGGCGGGGATGATACTGTATGCATATAAGAACCATTTAGGGAGGTAATCTATTTCGGACCAATGAATGAAAGTTGATCAGTATTCACAATTATTCCATCGTGGGGGAAAGATATCACACTAAAAAGAGTGGACACAATAGCTTTCATGGCATAGACATAATCCCGCCCAAGGAGTAAAGCGAAATCCAAGGCGTTTCGGACTACCATGACATCAATAAAGACAGTTTTCCCTCCCAAAGTTACGGGAAAATGAGGAAGGGTCCCTAAAGGTTGGCTAGTTCTTCTGTTAAAATCTAACAAATTCTATGTAACCGGTGCAAGCTGAGGACAACCCAAAGCGTTCCAAGCAACAAAAGACAAAATAATAACGGGTGCACCTTCATCTATTAGTGTTTGAGGAATGTCCCGACCACAAACCCGTACTATAATCTGCAAAGAAATGTGAGAGGGAAGACAAGGTCCAGTTAGCACACCCGAATCAAAAAGGATGGCCCCATTACTTGGAGGGGGTTTCACGGGAGAAGGAGGAATGCCCCCCATGGTAGATTTTGTATCAACGAGAAAAACATTGGTAGTATCAGGTTTACTCTCTAGAGGGAGAGTAGGATCGACTAATGGTGGACTCAGATTGACCAATGGTGGGCTTGGATCGACCACTTTGGCACTCTTTATAGGAAGAGTGGGATTGACTGATGATGTAACCAGAGCAACCACTTTGGCACTCTTCGGATGAAGGGTGGGACTGACTGAGGAAGGGACTGGATAAGTCACTTTGGTAGTCCTTAATGGAAGAGTGGTATTGAGCAATAATATAACAGGAGCAACTAGTTTGGCACTCTTCGGATGAAGGGTGGGACTGATCAAGAAAGGGACTGGATCAGTCACTTTGGCACTCGTCAAGGGAGGAGTGGTATCAATCGATGGCAGAACCGGATCGACCACTTTGGTGTCACCCTCTAACAGGAGAGTGGGATCAACCGAGGATGAAAATGGATCGACCACTTGGGTTACACTCTTTTGATGAAGAGTGGGGCTGATCGATGACATAACTGGATCAACTACTTGGGTTTGTGGTTTAATCGAGGAGGAAACTATATTGACCATATGATCAACCGTGCTGATCGGGGATGGAACAGGATTGACCAGTCCATCAACTGATGATGGGTTGGGGGAAAACCTACGATAACCAGATAGAAGTTGAATCTTTTCCAAAAGAGAAGAAGCCTCGTCCATACGAGGGAAAAGGTGAGAGTAATGATTACCTTTGCATAAAATGCAAGGAAACTTGACAAATGTCTTCTCCTTACCAACCATAACATCACTAGTTGACGAGGCATCACCATCATACCCAGCAGGGGCTGATGACGTGGAAGACCGCATTTCTAATACCTAGATAAGACCGGGACAATCCCTCAGAAAGTGGTCACCCTTACAAAGGCTGCAAAGGAATTTAGGTTTCAGATTCTTCATTTTAATCTTGTTGACCTCATCAACACTCCCAGTACTATTAACAGTAATTGTTTGCTTGTATCCAACATCGGATTTTTTTGGAGCTTTGGTCTTTTTCTGGCTCTTCTTCTTCTTCTCTTTCTATTTATTTTTCTTCTGATCAACATGGCTACTTTCTTTAGAGATTTCGCTAGGCGGGGAAGGAGAAAGTGAAGGAGACTTAATGGGTGGAGAAGGAAAAAACTCGACATGACATTGATGTGTGGGTGGTGTATTGACTTCTAAAGTATTAGGTGCAGTTGAAACATTGGGAGGATTCGAGATCACCGGATTGGGGAACAACCAAATTGGTAATCCAATGGCTGGAAGACTCAGTGTGGCAATATACGGAGGACCAAACTTTCCAAAAGAAGTAAAGGTGTAAGGATCCTTGGGACAACGGATTCCTCCATTGGTACTCTTGGGATTCGATGCCATTAACACTAACTCGACCTAAGTTCTACTAAGTAACACAACCAACACGCGCTATGAATCTGTGAAGAAAACAATCAAACAAACCTTCCCACGATGAAACCACTAGTTGGTGATGAAATCCAACGTCGCTAGATCAAAATAGGAAGGGGCAGGGATAGAGAGAGTGTATCAGTTATGTTGGAGACCTGCTTAATGGACTTATGCCTTCGTGCAATCTTCCACGCAGTAATTGTGGATTTACCCTCCAAGGAGCCCGAGTGAGTTTGACCAACGTCTGTTCCAGGTACAGTGAGACTTCCCTTCACCGTCACCTTGTGTAAGACCCTAAATATTGTGGCTACTAAGGTCACCAACTCCCAGTCAGCCCCTGGGAGGGTACAATTGACAGTCCAGTCTGAACGTAAGGGCAGGGTATCTAGCCCGAAATCAACTTGAAAGTCTCCCACTCAAGATTGTGGGTATACCTTCAAGTGACCCCCATAATATGATTCGACTACTACAATCAGTCAAACCACGGAGGGATAATATTCGTAGCTCTCCTGAGTGCGACCTCGTGTGTAACCCCTGTGTGAGAGGGGGATCCCAAAAACCCTATATGACAATTGGATTTCACTCTCCCTATCCCAAGATACTATGTTTGTTTGATAGATTTGGAAAGTTATCCTTTCAACCTATTCCAAAGCCCTACACCTTAAGCTAATGTAGGTTTGCCTAACAAAATGTAAAAATTCTAATAAATTTTAGTTTAGCATTGATTTTAGTGGTTTTTGTTTACTCAGAGGTGTATGAGAGTGAAGACTGATGATATTATGACTCAGTTCCCAAAACATGCAC
Organism: Picea engelmannii; assembly: GCA_009831015.1. Taxonomy (NCBI): domain Eukaryota; kingdom Viridiplantae; phylum Streptophyta; class Pinopsida; order Pinales; family Pinaceae; genus Picea; species Picea engelmannii. The sequence continues at coordinate 24,590 of ML814180.1, read as the reverse complement.
AAGAAATGATAAGTAGTCTTTTCTTTCAATGAATGTTTATTTTAAGGGAAGGAGAAGGATTTTCCTTTCACTTTAAAACACCAAGATGCAGTGACCTCATGCAATAGTCCTCAATAAGGAATCCAATACAATGCTAAAATGTTTATATGTGACTGATGATCAGTTGGATGTAAAGCTTCCTATGCTAATCACACTGCAAGAGATGTGAGATTGAAGCAACCAGAAGGAAACTCCACATAAACAAAAACACACCCTTGTTGTGATCAAACAAGATAAAGAAAACCAAAAACTCAAAAAGAAATAAAGGTTTAGACAAGATGACCTCAAAGATCAAATGGAAATGATACAAAAGATCTTTGAATCTCCTTACAAAGTTTTCACTCAATCAGATAAATGAGAAGAAAACGACAAATTGACTCTAAATTGTCAAGGACAAAGAGTTATTGCAAAGTAAGGATAAATATCAAAAAATCCAAACAAAAGATGATGAATCCTTAGAAAACAAAGTATTGAAGGCCAAAACAAGGATGTACTGAGATGTTAAGACTTTGAGCAAGTGTCAAAAGAAAAAATTGAACTTCAGATAATGAAACCCTAGAAGGTGTTGCACAAAAAAGGGGTAGCTCTCTAGTGTAAGGGACACCAGAGCATTATAGGTCTCTGTATAAGGCCAATAGGGAGCGTCAGCGCTCTGATAACATGGGAAGGTGGGCACTGGTGTCTTAAATTCCAGAAAAATGCTCAAAAAAACCACAAAACTCAGTCAAACTTTGTCAATCACAATGGATGTGATGGAATAAGGATCCAATCATCATATTCAATCAGACATACGGGATGAAAAAGGTCTAAAAGAACAAAGGCTAAGACAAAACTGAAAGCTTCGATTAGTCCCGAGTGGAGTCACCAATTTATGTTGAAGAGAAATCCCCCTACGGACAAGTAGATTCTCTCGAGGTCCCTAAACTCTTAAGGCCAAGACAAAAAGTGGTTAACATGGACACTGACTTCGTTTTATATCTAATCAAGCTAATGAATGAAATAGAAAGAGGAAGATATGTACCTTATGAACGACGTTTTTCCTTGCAAAGTCCAGGTTGTGCTTCGATCTTGAGCCCCTTTATAGGTCCTGCAAAACAAACAAAAGTACAAAAGACTTCCTATTCTACTGAGATTATCTCAAACATAGATCCATCTATCGTAGACAAACTTATATGGAACAAGTACAAGTTTGAAAGAAACAGGCCAAGCATTGATTGTATTAATGAGAACAAAATGTTACTTACAGCCATAGATGTGAGTGCAACAGCTTCATTGAGTTCTCCTTGTCCAAACCCTTACTTAAACAGTCCACACACGGAATGCTAATGTTCCAAATGACATCTTCCTCATGAGATCATAAGTTAGATTCTTTACAATACTTTCCCCCCCCTGTATATTTCCTATGAGATCATAGGTTCCATACCTCCAATCTTTCCTCTTTTCACCATGAGAAGGCATCCTTATATAGGATTTGGAGAGGCCCAACCACTTGAGATATCTTTGGGCTAAGTTGAGGATTCTCCTCCATCAGTTATGGATCTTCCCTAAGATCATGGGTTGACCAACGATTTGAATCCAATTGCCTTCAAAGATTGAAGGGATCTCTTGCTAATTCTTCTCAACAAACCAAATTTCGCCCAGAAAAGGTAGCGCTCCCCCAAAAGGGGCACCAGATCATTACAACGCTCCCCTAAAAGGGTGCACAGAGCATCAGCACTCCCTGTCAGTGTATAGGGGAGTGCTCCTCTCCAAAAATGTATTTTGGGTGGATTTTTTAGTGGCAAAAGGTTTATAAACTTTGTTAACCCATTGCTCTTTTTCCAAATCAGTTGTTTGAGGTGTTTCAAGTGTCACTCTGATGTCTTTATAGGAACGACATAGACAGTATGGCAGTATGCTTTTTCTGACACTTGCGACACTTGTGACCAAAATGTGACACTTGTAATATTGATAACGGTGACACTAGGCCATTGTCGTAATGAGTAATTTTGATGTGTAACAGAGCGCTACCCTTTTTCTGCTAAAAATCTTTTGGGGAGTTGATCTCTGAATCTAGTTTTTGTTTTTTCATCTGCTCGGGGTTATTACCATCTTAGTGCGTCCTTGTTTTTGGCCTCCAACATTTTGATTTATAAGAATTGATGATGTTTTGTTTGGATTTTTGACAGCTTTCTTCCTTACTTTGAGGCACTCTTCTTCCCTGAGATTTGGAGTCAATCAAATGCTTGTTCACTTATCTAATTGAATCAAGGTTTTTGTAATGAATTTTAGAGATATATGCACCATTCCATTTTATCTTTGAGGTCATTTTTTTCGGCATTTTCTTTTGTTTTGAGTTTTTTTTTCTTCTTTTTGCAAATTTAGTTGTCTTTGTGTTTCTTGTTTGATCACAATGAGAGTGTGGTTTTTTTTGTGTGAAGTTGGCTTTCGATTTCTTAAATCTCATAGATCTTGAGGTCTACATGACATAGGAAATTTTACATCAAACTGATTATCATTCACATTTAAACAAAAGGATATATTTTCCTGATTAGTTTTTGGATATTAGAACGAATTTCTGAATATTTTAGCATTATATTGGATTCTTCATTGAGAAACAATTGCATGAGGTTATTGCATCTTAATGTTTGGCAATGAAAGGAATTTTCCTTCTCCTTCCCTTAAATAGAAATTCATTGAAAGAAAAGACTACTTATCATTTCTTGTGCATTTTTTGGGAATTGAGTCATAATATCATCAGTTTCAGTCTGATACACCCCTGAGTAAAGAACAACTAAAAAATCAACGCTAATTAAAATTGATCTAGAAATTTTTGTTTTTCGAATCTTCCACCAACATTAGACTAGGATTAGCGCTTTGGATTAGGCTGTGAGTACAACTCTCCAAAGCATTCAAAAAAAACATTAGCATCTTGCGATAGGGAGAGAAAATCCAATTTTCGTATAAGCTTTCTAGGATCCCCCTCTCACACAGGGGTTATGCATGAGGTCGCATTTGGGAGAGTTACAGAGATTATCCCTCTGTGGTTCAACTGTTCATAGTAGTCAGATCATATATTGGGGGTTCTTATTGAGTCTCAACTATCTTCATTTGGTCTCAATGCTTCCTGAATTTTGAATTCGTTCGGTGTCCTCTGGAGTTCTACCGATCCACTTGTCCTTAGTTCTCTCAAAGGATTTTGGACTTGTTATCTTCCCCATACGTTTGGACTGGACTATCGACTGTACCTTCCCAGGGGATGACTGGGAGTTAGTGTCCTTAGTAGCCATAATTTTTAGGGTTTTTTACACAAGGTGACGGTGAAGGAAAGTCTTCGATGTACCTAGAACAGACGGTGGTACACGATGGAAGCTTGGAAGATTGAACAAAGGTGTAAGTCCGTTAAGAAAGTC
>ML814179.1:0-84598 GCA_009831015.1 Picea engelmannii | reverse complement strand
CCCATGAGGGTTTCCCAGGATAAATGATGTGTCTCTTGTGATTGTGTATTTCTCAGTGATCCTATCTTATGCTATTGTTATCTAGTGAAATGCAAAGAACTCTAATAATAGATTAAACCTTAACATGGTATCAGAGCTAAGCTAAAGAGAGCATCTTTCACAAGAGAAAGTGAAAAACGTCATTGTTGTCGTACATGCAAATTAGGGCTTCTTTTTGATGAAGCATTTCAACCCCAAAACCATCTAGAAAAGTACACCCTTCCTCAAGGATCACTTTGGCATCCTCAGCACAATTTTTTAGTGGCTAGATCTCCTGAAAAGTGAAACCCTAGTTTTCACAAAGTACCAGAAAACCAGAGTACCAGAAGTACCAGAGTACTAGAAGTACCAGAAAACCAGAAACACCAGTCCAGAAATCCTTTGGTCAAGTTTGAGGGGGTAAAAGTTGGATTTTCATAAATCTGACTGCACCAGCTTACTCGCCTCAGCTCAGTGCATCTATCCCCTGGATCAAAATTTCAAAAATTGAAGTTTGAAAAATTAGGGTTTCCTCATAAAACCCTAAGTTACAGTGTCATAACCAATTGCAGTATCAATTGCAGTTGTAGTATCAGTTGCAGTTGCAGCTGTAGTACCAGTTGCAGTCACCCTTGAAGTTCTTAAGAGTTGGTTATCATTACCGTTGCTACCAGATGGTGCCTCTGCCTGCAAGTGCCGTTAGAGGTATGTACTCACACATGTTTAAACGACTAAGCTTTAAAGGGCATTTGCAGGAGAAGGGATCTCTTTCCATAGATCCAGAAGGATCTCAAGATCCAATACATTCAGAGGAATAATACAACCCAGGTATGATTATTCTGATATGCATCTAGTTGTTGATCAACGTTGCATGTTGTAGCTATGACCATCATTCTAACCTTTGATCAAAATCTAATTCAAGGTATTAGATGGATTAAAAGTTGAGATCATAGAGTTTATCCTCTAACCCTACCTTCTGTCAAGATAGCATATTTTCTTAGTACATAAGACAGGTTGAAGAAAGCACTCGTCATCTTGAGTGAAGGAGAATTGGAAGAAAAGCAAGCACACTCATTCTTGAGGACAAGGCTCCAGGTTTGATTAATCAAGTTGATAAGATTCAAAGGTACACATGACAAATTGATGACTACCCCTTTACAAGTAACCACTATAGTTGAGATAAGAGTCTTTGTAAAGTATTATACTTAGTAGCATGTGAGCATATAGAGGTAAATACTTAATGTAATCATTTTCCTGATACACCTAACACCTCCACTAGGAGAAACCTCATGTGTTAGTTCCAGGTTTCCATGGAGGAATGTTCGATTACAACACTATAAGAGTGTTGACCTCATTTCATACTGTATCTCTAAATTTTGATCGTTGCTTCAGACAAGCCACGAATGATAGCTCTAAAGGAGCTATTGTGATGATTATTCATGCTATTGCTTTATCTATTATTATCAAAAGGATATTATTCTTGCTTGTTGTTTTGTTGATCTTGTTTCAGGTCACAGGTGATAATCCTAAGAAAGCTATAGTGAAGGTTGCAGAAGGCAACATATTATATGAGACATGAAGCAGACTATGTACATGACTATATACACTCATGAACCAAAGAAGATGAAGAAGCTATCTCTTGAGATTCAAAGTATATCATATGAAGATTGACTGAAAGGAGCAGAAGGCTCCAAAGATGACCGAACATTAGAATGGGAAGCAGATCTCAATTGAAGCCTGACTCTGTCTTCCATGTTTAGACTTGGTATGCTACACCAAGTATACCCCGTAAGAGATGATGAAGTCCTGATCTCAGAAAGGATCAGATGAAGAGACAACTTCCAGAACTGGAAGACAGATGCCGTGAGAAGACTAGATCGTAACTTCAGAGACTCCTAGGAATTATGAAATCTCCGGGATGATTCGCTTGTCTCAGTGACAAGGAAGGAAGCCAGTCAGAAAGAATAGGATATGAATTCTTCCATGAGAAGAGAAGTCAATATTGACTTCCAATATTGATCTATACAGATCAAACGTGTTTCAGATTTACAAACCATGATGTATGTCCAGAGGATTCTCCCGACAAAAAGGGAGAAGACTATGACGAGACACTTATTGAAGAAATAGTTCCAGTACTTATGAAGACAACCAAAACAACCATGATTCATATATAGTATGAGATGCAAGGGGAGAAATCCCCATATTTAAAATTGAGTGGCAGTTGGTGCAGTACATCAATTGGGTCATGGACACATGACTACAATGAAAGATAGAATTACATCCATAAAAGAAGAAGAGCTATCTTCATTATCATTTATTGAGCCAATCTCAGTTTCAGATGAAACTATTTCCATGATAGAATACGAGGAGTTACTCTCAGAGTTTAGTAGCCACAGTGAGAATGAAGCAATCCTTCTCAACCTCATAGCAGCTGCAGGTGTAGAGTCCCAGATTCCAGAAGGAACAGTTGCAGAAAGGGTAGAGGACATAATCACAGACAATGAGACAGATAGTGCCTTGCAGAAAGCACATAGAGCTAGCACATGATTGTGCAGATTGAATTGCAACTGAGAAAGTGTACCAGATTGATACAATGTAATGAAAAAAAATAAAAATTGATTTGAATATTGAAGACTCATGTCTTCCAGTTGAAGAAGGATATGTACGTGTTGAAGCAAGCTCCTAGAGCTTGATATGGCAGAATTGACAAGTTCCTGACGAGCTTGGGCTTTACCAAGAGTAAAGCTGATTTCTAACCTCTACTTCAAGGTTATGAATGATGAGCCGGTGATATTGTTGTTGTATGTGGATGAATTATTCTTAACTGGAGAAGAAAATATCATCACCGAATGTAAGAAGAAGCTTGTTGCAGAATTTGAGATGAAAGACCTTGGCCTAATGCATTATTTCTTAGGTATTGAGGTATGGCAGAGCCCAGTGAGAATCTTCCTTAACCAAGGGAAGTATGCAGTCGAAATCTTGAGGAGATTCGACATGTTGGAGTGCAAGTCCATGAATACACCCATGGAAATGAAGCTGAAGCTATTGGTCAACACTTTGTCATAATTGATTGATGCCATGCAGTATAGACAAATTATTGGATTGATGATGTACCTGACGAACACCAGACCAAATATCTGTTTTTTCGTGAACACCTTGAGTCAGTTTCTGGTAGAAACCAAACATGTACACCTAGTTGCTGCAAAACATGTGATGATGTACCTTAAGGGTACATTAGATTGTGGTCTCATCTAGGATGGATATCATGATTTCACACTGAGTGGGTACGCTGATTCAGATTGGGCTGGAAGTGTCTCTGACAAGAAGAACACTTGAGGATGTTGTTTTAGTTTGGGGTCAACCATGATCTCATCGCAGAGTAGGAAGCAATCCAACATTGCTCTCAATACAACGGAAGCAGAATACATTGCTGCATGTTCTGCCAGTTGTGAAGCTATATGGCTTCGTAAGTTATTGACTAGTCTATTCGACCTAGAGATGGAAGAAACCACGATCCTATGTGACAACCAAAGATGCATAAAATGACAGAGATTTCTGTATTTCATGACAAGTCGAAGCACATAGAGATCTGATATCATTACATCTGTGACATGGTGCAGAGAGGAGCCATAAAACTCCAATATGTTAACACAAATGAATAGGTTTCCAATGTGTTGACCAAGCCTCTATCTCGTGTAAAGTTTGAGAACTTTCGAGATAATCTTGGTATAGTCCGAAAGGAACTCCCTCGAAAGGGGGAGTAGTGTTGTGTTGAGATATGCCAGTCTAGCATTGTGCTTCCAGCTTAATTGTTGTGACGTAAAGCCAGTCTAGATTGTTGTGGTGAGATATGCCTAGTACTGTGCTTCCAGCTTAATTGCTATGACGTAAAGCCAGTCTAGATTGTTTTGGTGAGATATGCCTAGTACTGTGCTTCCAGCTTAATTGATGTGACGTAAAGACAGTCTAGATTGTTGTGTTGAGATATGCCTAGTACTGTTCTTCTAGATTAATTGTTGTGACGCAAAGCCAGTCTAGATTGTTGTGTTGAGATATGTCTAGTACTGTGCTTCTAGCTTAATTGATGTGACACAAAGCTAGTCTAGATTGTTGTGTTGAGATATGCCTAGTACTATGCTTCTAGCTTAATTGCTGCGACGTAAAGCCAGTCTAGTACCGTGCTTCCAGCTTAATTTCTATGACGTAAAGCCAACCTAGTACTGAGCTTCTAGTTTGATTGTTGTGACGTAAAGCCAATCTAGTATTGTGTTTCCAACCTCGTGTTGTGTTTCCAACCTCGTGTTGTGTTGCCAGCCTCGTGCTGTGATCATGTGTTGTTGGCCCTTGTGTTGTGATATTGCTGCTTTTGATGTTGTATCAACCTAGTGAAATTATTGATGATGATGGTGTATTAGTGTTATACTAATCCATGTTGATGCAGTTTATGATAGCGATGCCACTTCAACTTCCTACTGAATATGATGATGATGATGATACCACTTCAACCTCTTGCTGAAGATGATGATGATGATGCCACTTCAGCTCCTGAGTCCTTGCTAAAGATGATTACGATGATGATGATGATATTATTTCATCTTTAATGCTGAAGATGATGATGATGTTACCTTAGCCTCATGCCGATGAGGATGAGGATGCTACTCCAGCTCCATGCTGTGTTGATGATGCTCCAGCCTCTGTGTTGTGTTGATGATGAGAAAAAAATTCGATGATTTATAGATATGCCAATCAGTTTTCCAAGATGATGTTGATGATGCTGCCCTCTCTCTCGCCTGATGTTGTTGTAGAATACCCTTCTTGTTAAGGGGGAGTGTTGAAATAATGTAACTGCAAAGAGCATTCTAATTATTGTTTATGTATTATTCATTAGATCAATCCCCTATTGCGGATTGATCATGTTGGCTATTGTAAATGACCAAATCCCCTTTTTACGGATTGGTCAAAATATAATTGTAATAGGCAGAATAAGAAGTCGGCCCCAGAATATATTAAAGAGGCCCCAAAATATATTAAAGGTGGTTATAACCACTCAGAAGAAGAAGTCAGCCCTACCAGTGAAGAGACACCTCCATCCACATGTGCCAGAGTTGTATAAATAAGGAAGCTAGCGCCTCATTTAGACACACACTCACTTGTTCATTGAGAAGCAAGTTTCAGAGCTGCAGTTGGAGAAGAGAGAGAGAGAGAGAGAGAGAGAGAGAGAGAGAGAGAGAGAGAGAGAGAGGCGCATTCTTGGGATAGGAATTTTTGTATTTGTTTGAGTTATCTCTTGGCATTGTATTTGCTATCTATAATAAAGAAGTTTTGCCAGGTTTTCGCCCCCCATGAGGGTTTCCTAGGATAAATGATGTGTCTCTTGTGATTGTGTATTTCTCAGTGATCCTATCTTATGCTATTGTTATCTAGTGAAATGCAAAGAACTCTAATAATAGCTTAAACCTTAACACTTTTCTAAATGGTTTTTAGGAAAAAAATCCCTTCCAACAAAAGCCCTAATTTTCTTGTACGTCAATAGTGACGTTTTTGGTTACCTAGTGAAAGGTGCTCTCTTTAGTTTAAATCTAATTCCATGTTAATTTTTAATGCTTTTCATAGATAATAACACAAATATGATCACTGAGAGAGACACAATCACAAGGTACACAACATTTTATCCTGAGAAACCTTGATGGGGGAGAAAACCCAAGAAAAACTTCCGTAATATAGATTGCCAATACAATGCCAAGATAAAAGGCCAAATCACCAAAGAATATCCAAGACTAAGTATGTGCCTCTCTCTTCTCCTTCTTCTAACTGCAACTACTTCAAAACTTGCGCACTAGATGAGTGACTTTTGTGAGTGAGTGTATGAGGCGCCTTCCACTCTTATTTATACTGGCTGACAAGTGCTAGGGTTGTGTCTCTTCATCAAGCATGGTCAAATTCTCCAATTAGTGGTTAGAACCACTTTAATTATCCCTAGGGACTGACTTCTGAATTACCACCATATAAACATGGTTTGACCAATCCACAAAAGGGGATTTGGTCATATACAAGACCCGACATGATCAATCCACAAATGGGGATTTGATCTATATAAAAATAACTCAATAATAATTAGAATATTCTTCGTAGTTACAATATTTCAACAAAAATTGCAGTTGCAGTTGCAACTGTCTAGTGTGCACTGCAAAAGGAGATCTGTGTGGTTATACAAATGAACTGGCCCAGACCTATATTTATACTAATCTAGGTGCATATCTAGGGATGACTTCTTATTTTCGGTTTTCAAATTTACTTTATTATTTATGTGGGCTGACTTCTCTTCCTGGAAATTATATTTCCACTTTATTATTATTTCCCATGGGAAGACTCCTCTTCCGTGGTCTTCTATTTCACTTTATTCTTTTCTTGGGTGTTCTTCAACTGTTCAATGGTCTTCCTTTTTTTAAATTATGAGTTTGATTTCTTATGCATATTAATTCTTTTATTTTCTTCAACTCTTTGATTCCAGCTTAATACACTTCAACAATACCAAATCATAACCGAATAGCAATAACTATGTAGATAAGTAAGCATGCACATCAACAACACATATACCCCGGGGAAACCCTATACAAGGAGAAAAACCCCATCAAACGATATTCCTTTATTGCATTAATAATGTAAGATCACTTACAAATATCCACCATGAATGTTCTGCTCTTAAAGAGCTTGCCAAGATGACTCTGACCTAACAAAGACCTAAGAGACCTTGTTGAAATACACCTCTGATATGTTGTCTCTATTGCCGATATACAACACTGATATGCTTCTTTGGTATGCTACCTCTTTATCACTGATATGCGCCTCTATTGCTGATATACAACACTGATATGCTTCTTTGGTATGCTACCTCTTTATCACTGATATGCGCCTCTATTGCTTCACCCTTAACTTGCATATCAAAAATGTGTTGAAGAAAGGGGTCGACCTCTACTTATATAGGCTAAAGAGGAGAAGAGGAGAGGCTCGAAATAGTAACTTGATTGCATGCTTTAATCATAACTCAACTTCATACTTTAGTTCAAACTTAGAACTAGACTTGAGACTGGTATACTTTAGTTCGAAAATAGAACTAGACTTGAGACTTCAGTTACAACTCAACATTACACTTTAGTTGGAAAATAGAACTAGACTTGAGACTGGTATACTTTAGTTCAAAAATAGAACTAGACTTGAGACTGGTATACTTTAGTTTGAAAATAGAACTAGTCTTGAGACTTTAGTTACAACTCGACTCTTGACAAGGCAATTCAAAATTCTCTTCATGGTGGATAATGTTACACGTGCCAACGCACTAGATCAATACATTTATATCATTTGCAATATTAGGAATATCATTTTTTTCTAGCTCATAGGAATTTTATATTCAACCTAACTTTTGCTAGATGCCTTGAATTTTGCTCATGGCTCACAAGGTTTGACTAGGCTCACAGAGGTTGTACGTTCCCACTGACTTTTGCACTAGTCTGTCTATGCTCACAGAGGTTGTACGTTCCCCCTGAATTTTTCACTAGACTGTCTATGCTCACAGAGGTTGTACGTTCCCCCTGAATTTTTCATTAGACTCACATAACATCTCATTCTTCTTGAATTTTGGTTTGACTCACAGAGGTTGTACATTCCCCCTGCTTTTGTCAATACCTCACAAGACTGGTTGATTCTCCAAATCTCCCTGGTTAGCCTCAGGGTGGCCCATATGGCCTCTCATTGGAAAATGACTGTCGATGCTGCCAAATTTAACACTCCCTATCATCGAGGGAGTTATTCTCAGCCACACCAAGCTTTCCTCTCAGCTGCACAAACTGTCTCGAGGTCAGAGGCGCGGTCATGATATCAGCTACCTGCTCGCTCGTGGCTATGTACTTTAACTTTATAGTTTTTCTCTAGACTAAGTCTCGGATGTAGTGGTACCTCATGTCAATATGTTTTGACCTATCGTGAAATACTGGGTTCTTTGACAATTTTATGCAACTTTGATTATCATAGTGAACCACTGTCATCTCGATCTTGTCACCAAACAACCCAGAAACCAATTTTTCTGAGCCATATTGCTTCCTTGATAGCATCACTTGCTGCATTGTACTCAACCTATGTTGTACTCTGTGCAATGGATCCCTTCTTCCGAATTGACCAAGAGATCATAGCGGATCCTAAACTAAAGCGGTATCCAAAAGTACTCTTCCGATCCACTAGGCTTCCTGCCCAGTCAGCATTTGCATACCCATGCATAAATAAGCCACCACTGGATGTATATCTCAGACCATAAGTAATGGTCCTTTTGAGACATCTCAAGATGTGCTTTGTTGCCACCCAATGTCTCTGTCTTGGTTCAATCATGAACTGACTCATTGCAATCACTGCATAGAATATATTTGGCCTAGTGTGGATCATGTACATCAATGATCCAATCAACTGCCTATACATGGTGGGATCTACCAAATATGAACCTGTATCAGAATCATGCAGCTTCCTCAGGTTGGTAATCATCGGAGTAGATATGGATTTGCAATCCATCATACCAAACCTCTTTAGTACATCCACTGTGTATTTTCCTTGTGCCATAAATATCTCGCCCTATCTTTGCCATACTTCCAATTCTAGGAAGTAATGCATCAAGCCTAAGTCTTTCATCTCGAACTCTGAGGGTAGCTCCCTTTTACACCAGTCTATTAACCCTTCATCTCTTGTTAGAAAGAGATCATCAACATACATGATTAGTATAACAGGTTGGTTACCTCTTACCTTGAAGTACATATTTGCATCAACGTCACTTTTCTGAAAGCCCGAGATTTTAAGAAATCCATCAATCCTGTCATACCAAACTCTGGGAGCCTGCTTAAGACCTTACAAGGCATTCCTTAGCTTGCATACATGAGTGCCTTTGTTGTGCAGTATAAAACCATCTGGTTGTTCCACAAAGAAATCATGTTCAATCTTTTCATTCAAGAATGTTGTTTTTACATCCATCTGATGTAGCTTCCAACCAAGAATGGGAGCTAAAGAAATAATAGTTCGAATGGAAGTATACATGGCTACAGAGGAAAAAGTCTCTTCATATGCGATTCCTTATTTTTGAGTGAAGCCTCTGGCTACAAATCTTACTTTGAATTTTTCCACACTTCCATCAACTGCATGTTTGATCTTATAGATCCATTTGGAAGAAACCACTGATTTGTCTTTTGGCCTTAGCGCAATGTCCCAAACATTGTTCTTTATAATAGACTTGTATTCCTCAAGCATGGCATCCTTCCATACTTGTAATTTATCTGCTTCTTCAAATGAAGAAGGTTCGACATCACTAATGTTACTCATCAGTGCACCATAGCCTCCAAACCTATGAGGCCTCTTCCTTTCCCTGGAAGTTCCTTTGGGAGCAGCTATCATTTCTGCTTCCTGCACTATTTCTTTAAGCCACCCTGGCTTCTTTTTGGTTGGAGGTTATTCAAGAGTTCTTTCTAACACTTCAGTAGGTTCTAGGGGCTCATTACTTGGCCCTTCACGAAGTTCCTCCCTTTGATCATCTGAATCTTGATTTTCAGAAGAGGATGAAGCTGGATGAGCTGCTTCTGATTCCTGCTGAAGCTCTCTGGATTTATTAAATGCGACTTCCTCATGGAAAGTCACATATATGCTTACCTCTATTTGCCTCTGACCTGGTACATAAATCCTATAAGCCTTGGAGTTCTCACTGTACCCCACAAAAACCCCTTTCTTGCCTGAGGGTTCCATATTTGTCCTCTTTTCCTTAGGGACATGAATATACATAGGACACCCAAATATCCTTAGATGCCCTACTTCAGGTTTGATCCCTGAGAAGACCTCTTTAGGAGTCTTGTCCTTCAAGATAAAATGTGGACACCTATTCTGAATATACACAGCAATGGAGGTAGCTTCTGCCCATAAAGAATTTGGCAGATCATGGTCAAACATCATTGCTTTCACTGCCTTACAAATTGTCTTGTTTTTCCTCTCAACAACTCCATTTTGCTGAGGGTTATATGGCACGATCAACTGTCTCTTGATTCCTACTGACTTGCAAAAATCCTCAAACTGGAGAGATTCAAACTCTCCTCCATTGTCTGTTCTAAGGATTCTTATGTGTTTCTGTGTCTGCTTTTCAATACAGGCTTTATAATCTTTGAATTTATCAAATGTGTCACTTTTAGCTTTAAGGAAATATATCCAACATTTTCTTGAGTAATCATCAATAAAAATGACATAATAAAAACAACCACTTAGTGAGGGAGATGAGATGGGACCACATACATCAGAATGAACCAGATCTAAGATGCCCTGATCTATGTTGTCACTACTAGGAAATGCTTTCTTTATATTTTTACCTAGCATGCATCCCTTACAAATTTCATTTTTACTAAGAGAAATAGAGGGCATGCTACATACCATGTTATGTAGATCTGGAAGAGATTTGTAATGAAGATGTCCAAGTCTTCTGTGCCACAACTCGTTGGAGCTAGTCACATCATGAGCCAATGCCTGAACTGACTATCCTGACATGACATATAGTCCTCCACTGCAAGTTCTAATGGATTCTGTTGTACTTAAATGGTTACCTTTAGCCCATAGTAGTGCCTTCTTGTCCTTGAATATCACCCAATATCCCTTGTCCTCAAGGGTTGCAACTGATAGTAGATTCTTCTTGAGCCCTGAAGCATATAATACTTCATCAACATGAAGTCTAGCCCCAGATTCCAATCTGAAGGACATAGAGCCTACTCCCTCTATCTTGTAACATTTGTCATCCCCAATGATCCAAATGGATATCGGTGGCCACCCACCTTTTCCAACTGGCTCAAAACAATTTTCTGACAATTTTGGCAATTTACTATTTTTAGCAGTTTTAACTTTCGAGGCCATTTTGAGGGCCTAAATGAAGGTTTTTCGGGATAGATCTCTTCAATTATAGTTGAAGGCATGATTGATCCCCCAAAATGAATCTCCTTGACGATACCTTTCCAATGGGCTATCACACGCCTAAAACGGAGATCATATGCAAAAGTTACGACCCTGGGAAGTTGATGTACTAACTTACCCAAACGGGGCCCACACGACTTTTGGCGCTTAATCTCCTAGGGTTAGGTTTTTGGATGTCTAGGGTTTTTGGCATTCTTTATTATTATAAAAAATGCCTTCAGAGCCTCATTGTAATTTTCTTCTTGCGAATGCACGCTGTCGTCACATCTCTTCTCAAAGATAAGCCACCACCATTCCAGCGAGCTTGTTTTCGCTGCATTTTACAGTTTCATCTTATTTCGTTATTGAATAGAAAACTAGTTTTACTGTATCTCTGTTATTTTGTGTTAAGCACCTGTTAATAATCTGTATTCATTTCGTTCTTCTCATAAAATTCGGATCAGTGGTATCAGAGTGGTTTGCTCCTTGTTGTCTTAATGCATGTCCCCAACGAGGTCGGAGTACAAAGAGTTGGGTCTCGATCTTGCTTCTCTTGAGGAAAGAAGCTCTCGCATGTCCAAGCGACCTCCCATGGCAGGAGAAAAGAAATATGATGGGACAGGAGATCCTTTCAAACTGTTGATTGAGGAAGCCCTCACGCAACAGAGGAACGAGATGATGGATAGTTTCACGCAAATCCTTCGGCGGCTACCAACAGGTGATGCATCTTCTTCGAACGGAGGCGACGCCCCTTTCAAGGTACAAATAAACTTCGATATTCCTATATTTGAAGGTCAGATTGACGCAGATGCTGTAGAAAAGTGGTTGAATCTACTAGAATGGTATTTTTTTGTCCTTAACTTTTTGAATAAAGAAAATATTACTTTTCCTCAAAGTCGTTCCCCACATCAAATATTGGTGGGAAACTTTCTGTGGGAAAAAGGAAACAGAGGAAACCTCGTTATTTTCAGTTACAGCCACCTGGTAATCCTTCAGGGATGCTATTAAGGAATGGTATTGCCCTGTCAGAAGTTATGACGACCTGTATACCAAATGGACAACATTGTGGCAAGAAAGAGACCAAGCAGTGCCAGATTTCACAAATATATTCCATACCTTGCACACCAAGTTGGGTATCAAAGATTCAGAGTGACATCTGGTGCTCAAGTATCGCGGTTCTCTACATAGATACATCTAGATCAAAATGGAATTTATGGACATCTCATCCTTGGGTGTGGCCTATCGATATGCTGTCAAAATCGAGCAGAAGCTCAAACAAAAGACGCAACAATTTGGGCCTGGGAACCCCTCACAACAAAAGCCAGGAAAGGGAGGCCCCAACCCACCGAAAAAAGGACAGTATCAGGATAACAGATGTGGGTAAAAGGCATCTCATTGCACTTCATCGTTGATAGCAGTAGCCAAAATAACATCATCTCAGCAGAGGTCGTCAAGTGGCTGGCCCTGCCAACAACGCTGCACCCACAACCGTACACCATTGGATGGCTCCGCCAAGGAAGCGATCTCCACGTCAGCCAACAGTGCCGACTGTCGTACAACATCAAGCCCTTCAAAGATGAGGTATTGTGTAATGTTGCTCCTCTTGAAGTTTGTGATGTTCTTTTGGGCCAACCTTATTTATGGAAACATCATGTTGTATATGAGTCTAGGCCTCGTGGTGTTATTATTACTTTAAATAGGAAATTGTACAGGATACCCGAGGCAGTCCCACCTAGTGTTATTTCCTTGATCTCTTCTAAGCAATGCAGGAAGGTCATCTCTCAGATGGGGAAGTTTGTCTTCTTCGTGATTCACTCTCAGAATAAGCGAAAGATCATAGCCACATCCAGGGTCTCTGCAACCGACCTCTCCACACAACAAAAGCAGGTACATAAGGTCGTGTAAGAATACTTGGATATCTTCTCCTCACCTACAGGGGTACCTCTGCACTTCCAGGTCAAGCACCCCATCGATCTGACCCCCGATGCAACGCTACCCAATGGGCCAGTCTATCGTCGCTCTTTGTTAGAGAATGAGGAGATCAAGAGACAGATCCAAGAACTGCTCCACAAGGAGCACATCCACCCCATCTCATCACCTTGCGGGAACCCAATCGTGTTGGTATAGAATAAATATGGAACCTGGCGACTATGTATTGATTACCGGGATCTGAATAAAATCACAGTCAGAAATCAGTACCCGATTCCCCAAATCGATGACCTCCTTTATCAACTCACGGGGGCCAAATACTTCAGTAAGATTGATCTGAAGTCTGGCTACCACCAGGTCCCGATAGAACAAACAGATGTATGGAAGACTGCCTTCAAGTCAAAGGAAGTCCTTTTTGAATGGTTGGTCATGCCTTTTGGTTTGACAAATGCTCCATCCACTTTCATGAGGATGATGGATGATATCCTGCGACTATTCACCAATACTTTTGTAGAGGTGTATCTGGATGACATTCTAATTTATAGCAAGACTTGGGTCGAACACTTGCAGCATATTCAGTAGGTTCTGCACACCCTGCATCAGCACAAGCTATACGCCAACTTGGAAAAATGCTCCTTCGGCATGGATAGGGTCCATTACCTGGGCTAGATGATTGATCAACTTGACGTACATGTGGATCCAACCAAGATCCAAGTCATCTGTGACTGGCCAGCCCCAACAACACTCACTGAGCTTCATAGCTTCTTGGGCCTTGCCAATTTATACCGTAGGTTCGTGTTGGGTTTCTCCCATATTGCATGGGCCCTCAGCCAAATAAGCAGGGGTGGTGGTAAGGTGAAATTTGCATGGGGCCAGTCCCAACAACAAGCATTCGATGATTTGAAGCAGTGCTTATGCTCAGCCCCAGTACTTTCACTACCAGACCTACAACATCCTTTTGAGATCGAGACAGATGATTCAGACTATGCTGTGCGCGTTGTTCTCACTCAGCACGACCACCCCGTGGCCTATCATAGTGAGACACTGTTAGATATTGTCCGTAAGTACCCTAATTACGACAAAGAAATGTACTCCATTGTGCAAGCATGCCGCCAGTGGAGACATTACATTCTTGGGAAGGAGATAGTCATCCACACTGATCATAATCCACTGGAGTTCATGCATACACAGGGAAAATTACAGAATGACCGCCATCAAAAGTGGTCCACATACTTGCAACAATTCCACCTCAACATCAAGTATACAACAGGAAGCACCAATCGCGTCGTTGATTGCCTCAGTAGACTGCCAGTCGCGGCACTCACCACGGTGCTAGACTCTTGCGGCCATGAGACATCTGGATGGCCCCAACTCTATGAGATAGACCCTTACTTCACCACCACCTACCAAATGTTGGGTGCAAATGCAGTTGTCAATAATTTCCATATTCAGGATGGGTTGTTGGGTCGTCTGGGCCATATCTGTGTTCCATCAAGTGAGTGAGCGAAGCTTATCTGGGAAGCCCACTACAGTCAGGTGGCATGACACTTCGGTGTTGAAAAGACAATGGTGATGCTACAGAAACATTTCTACTGGCCGAAACTTCGACAGGAGGTCAACAAGTATATCAGGTCATGCAATGCCTGCGCTATTGCTAAACTGACCACTAAGAAATAGGTCATGTACACCCCTCTTCCTACTCCTGACAGGCCATGGGAATCCATCTCAATGGACTACATGTCGGGCCTCCCGTCCACCAAGCGGGGAAATGACTGTGTTTTTGTGGTTGTTGATCGCTTTTCTAAGATGGAGATTCTGGTTGCTTGTAAGAAGAGCATCACAGCAGAGGCCACTGCCAAACTCTTCTTTGAATGAGTCTGGGTACATTTTGGAATCCCACAAACCATTGTCTCAGATCGGGATAGTCAATTTCTCAGCACATTTTGGTCAAGCCTCTGGTCACTGCTGGACACCAAGCTCACCAAATCCACGACCTTCCATCCCCAAACAGATGGCCAAACTGAGGTTGTAAATTGAATGATTGTGCATATCCTTCACATGTATAATTCAAATCACCCTCGCACATGGGATGAGAGCCTTCCCTATGTCCAACATAGCTACAACTGAGCCCTGCATAGCTCAACCGGCCACATCCCCTTTCAAGTGGGGTTGGGATTCCAACCATTGGGACCCATAGATGTTGCACTTCCCCTTGCGGTCACCTCGACCGACTCATCTCCTGCGCCAAATGAAGCTTAAAAATCCACCCGGTTCATTGAGCGGATCCAGCACATCCACCAACAGGTTCAGGATATCCTACAGAAGTCCAATGACAAGTACAAACAACGCCATGATCAACATCAGGTGCCGCATAAGTTTCAGGTGGGAGACAAAGTTTGGTTGCACTTGTAGAAATAACGCCTTACAGGACCCCATCGGAAGCTTCGCCCACTCCGTTATGGGCCGTACACTATCACCAAGGCCATGGGGGATAATTATTTTGAGCTCAACATTCCTCCTTTCCTTGGTCTGCACCCAGTGTTCAACATGGATCTCCTTCGCCCTTATTTCCCTCCATTATTAGACACCTCAGAAGTAGAAGAACAACTGACACCAACAGAGATCAACCCCGACTATCCACAACATACATCCAATGATCAAATTGTGGACAGACAAATCAAGGGCACTCGACAACAAAGGATCCAGCTTTATCGAGTCATCAAAGCAGGGCAACTCCTGCACCAAGGCAAGTGGCTCACCCGGGGCCAAATTCAGCAGAAATTTCCTCATCTAATGGAGGACCTCAATGCAATGGAGACCATTGCTTCCTAAGGAGGGAGGATTGATCCATATGGATATTTATGGCCACCCACCTTTTCCAACTGGCTCAAAACAATTTTCTGACAATTTTGGCAATTTACTATTTTTAGCAGTTTTAACTTCTGGGGCTATTTTGAGGGCCTAAATGAAGGATTTTCGAGATCGATCTCCTCAATGATAGTTGAAGGCATGATTGAGCCCACAAAATGAATCTCCTCTACAATACCTTTCCAACGGGCTATCACACGCCTAAAACGGAGATCGTATGCAAAAGTTACGACCCTAGGAAGTTGATGTACTAACTTACCTAAACGGGGCCCACATGACTTTTGGCGCTTCATCTCCTAGGGTTAGGTTTTTGGATGTCTAGGGTTTTTGGCATTCTTTCTTATTGTAAAAAAGGCCTTCAGAGCCTCATTGTAATTTTCTTCTTGCAAATGCGCGCTGTCGTCACATCTCTTCTCAGAGATAAGCCGCCACCATTCCAACAAGCTTGTTTCCACTGCATTTTACAATTTCAGCTTATTTCGTTATTGAATAGAAAACCGATTTTACTGTATCTTTGTTATTTTGTGTTAAGCACCTGTTAATAATTTGTATTCATTTTGTTCTACTCATAAAATCCGGATCACCCAAGCTCAACATGTTTTGCAAAATATTTTGTCTTGAAATCTGAGAGGATATCCTTGTACCTTGTCATGTGCTTTGATGCACCATTGTTTACTAACCAAGTTTTCAGCCTCGTGAAAACTGAACTGGATAAGGAAGAAACCAAGTAATATTCTTTTCTATTTTCTTTCTCATTAGAAGGAATTTTCTGATATATTTTGGATTCATCATCCTCAACAGTTGAGGCATGATGTTTCCTTTCCTTGGATATTTCTTTCTAAACCAACAATCTTTAGCAAAATGACCCAACTTATTACAACTAAAGCATTTAATCTTAGATGTATCAATATTCTTGCCTTTGAATGTACCTTTGGTGTTTGGCTTCTTCTGAGAGTCTTTCTTCTTTCCCTTGAATCTTGATGCTAAAGTTGAGTGCTCTTCTTTCGTTGGCTCGCTCCTGGTAGATGTGTGACTCTCCTCCTGGAGGAAATCATGCCATAACCTCTCAAACGTGGGATGAATATCTCTCCCACTTACACTGGATAAGAAGGTCTCCCATGAAGAAGGAAGACCATAAAAAATGGCCTGCACTAAATCATCATTGTCAACTGTCACCCCTATGACCAAAAGTTGATCTTTGATATGGGCTATACTTGAACATAAAAATTCCATTGATTCAACTTTCTCCATATTCAAATACTTAAGCTTGTGCTTAAGTGTCCTCTTCTGACTTGGAGCTTGTTTCTCATACATATTCACCAAGGTATCCATACAGTCCTTGGCAGTCATTAACGAAGTCATTGCAGACATTATATTGTCTTTGACTGAGTCAAAGATGATTTTCTTGGCCTTTTCTTAACTCTTCCTGAAGGCCGCTCTTCCTGCATTGTTCATGGGTTCCTGCACCATTGTGGTCACACACTGTTCAAGATCATGCTCCTGCAAGTTATTTGTTATTCTAAGCTTCCACACATTGAAGTTGGTAGCTCCTTCAAGCCTATCCTTGGCCCTGACTGAAATGGAGGATTCCATGGACTTCACACTGGAAACTTAATCAAGCTAGCTTGGATCTGTGTGTACCTGCTGCTGCACTTCAACACGTTTAACACACCCTAAGCTCTGATACCATGTTAAATTATGAGCTTGATTTCTTATGTGGATTAATTCTTTTATTTTCTTCAACTCTTTAATTCTATCTTAATACACTTCAACAATACCAAATCATAACCAAATAGCAATAACTATGTAGATAAGTAAGCATGCACATCAACAACACATATACCCTGGGGAAACCCTGTACAGGGAGAAAACCCCCGGAAAACGATATTCCTTTATTGCATTAATAATGTAAGACCACTTAAAAATATCCACCATGAATGTTCTGCTCTTAAAGATCTTGCCAAGATGACTCTGACTTGACAAAGACCTAAGAGACCTTGCTGAAATACACCTCTGATATGATGCCTCTATTGCTGATATACAACACTGATATGCTTCTTTGGTATGTTTCCTTTTTATCACTGATATGCACCTCTATTGCTGATATACAACACTGATATGCTTCTTTGGTATGATGTGTCTTTATCACTGATATGCGCCTCTATTTATTCACCCTTAACCTGCATATCAAAACTGTGTTGAAGAGATGGGTCGACCTCTTCTTATATAGGCTGAAGAGGAGAAGAGGAGAGGCTCAAAATAGTAACTTGATTGCATGCTTTAATCATAACTCAGCTTCATACTTTAGTTCAAACTTAGAACTAGTCTTGAGACTGATATACTTTAGTTCGAAAATAGAACTAGACTTGAGACTTCAGTTACAACTCAACATTACACTTTAGTTGGAAAATAGAACTAGACTTGAGATTGGTATACTTTAGTTCAAAAATAGAACTAGACCTGAGACTGGTATACTTTAGTTTGAAAATAGAACTAGACTTGAGACTTCAGTTACAACTCAACATTACACTTTAGTTCGAAAATAGAACTAGACTTGAGACTTTAGTTACAATTCAACATTACACTTTAGTTCGAAAATAGAACTAGACTTGAGACTTCAGTTACAACTCAACATTACACTTTAGTTCAAAAATAGAACTAGACTTGAGAGTTCAGTTACAACTCAACATTACACTTTAGTTTGAAAATAGAACTAGACTTGAGACTTCAGTTATAACTCGACTCTTGACAAGGCAATTCAAAATTCTCTTCATGGTGGATAATGTTACATGTGCCAACTCACTAGATCAATACATTTATATCATTTGCAATATTAGGAATATTGTTTGTTTCTAGCTCATAGGAATTTTACATTCAACTTAACTTTTTCTCATGGCTCACAAGGTTTGACTAGGGTCATAGAGGTTGTACATTCCCGCTGACTTTTGCACTAGTCTGTCTATGCTCACAGAGGTTGTACGTTCCCCCTGACTTTTGCACTAGACTATTTATGCTCACGGAGGTTGTATGTTCCCCCTGACTTTTGCATTAGACTCACATAACATCTCATTCGTCTTGACTTTTGGTTTGACTCATAGAGGTTGTATGTTCCCCCTGGATTTTTTCAATACCTCACAAGATTGGTTGATTCTCCAAATTTCCCTGGCTAGCCTCAGGGTGGCCCATATGGCCTCTCATTGGAGAATGACTGTCAATGTTGCCAAATTTAACACCTTTGACTTCTTGGAATATTCTTCTCTAAGAAAAGTTGTCCAGAAGGGAATACCTCTCGCAACTACCAAAACATCAACAAGTTAGTTGTCAAAGTAGCATACAAACAGATGCACATGCCGTAGTTATAGGCTTTGTAGTTTTATTGTCATATTTAATGTATAAATTTGTCCAATATTTTATGATTACCATATTAAGTGTTTTTCATATAATAGAGGAAAAATTACTTTATGATTTCTTTGAAGTCATACAATGATGCTTTTGTTAATTGGTTGTTATATGCCATAGATAAAGTGTAATAACATTATTAATTTGACGGTTAAAATTGTCTATGATGATTTATTAAATGTTTTGATATTATTTTTTATTTTGTTATTTGAGGGTCGAGTTTGGGAGTTTATGTTAGATGTAATTGAAACAAACATCATACAAATTCATTATGTATCCCTCTCAAATATGGACCCACGAAGTATCTAAGATGTATTTAAGAAGGGCCCAATTTTAATATGCATTTAAGTGTTTTTGGGTTGAATTTTGTTTCCCATCTTTAGATATAAAGACTCTTATTTCATGATAAAGTTAAATAGTAAAGTTAGAACTCCAAAAGGGTTTAACAAATATACATGCCCTCTCGACCTATTGGGGTTTAACTTTAAACAATGTCACATAGATATTATATTGTAGGAGATAAGGGGCTAAGGGACCTTGTCTAATTTGTTGGGGTAGGTTCTTCCATTTAAACAAGGTCTTGACACTTGACAACATTGAGAGGTAGAAATAAATGATGAATTTTATGCTTGGGAGTGTCTTCTTACTTTATAGACCTTTTCGATGGCTACTATTTTGTCCAACATAACCATATATTTTCTTTAAATTGTTTTATTTGCTTGAATTGTTCTCATCCTTGTCTAAAGCCTTTTCCCAATTTGTAGAGTATGAATTTTTCTCGACTTAATTTTGTTGGGGAGGTTTTGACTCTCTTTGAAGCATATTGGGATTTTGCATTTATTGGGTCATGAAAGAGTTGTACTAGTGTTTGGGATTGAAAAGTTCATCTTGTTACTTAATACTTGTTGACGAGGACACTCTAGTTCTTGGATGAAGACTAGACTTTGATGAACTAAAATGAAGTGAATAAACCGATCAAAAGATGGTGGAGTACCATGCTTTGTTACCTTGGGATGATCACATTCAAAGATTTGAGGTGTGATCATATAGTGTCCAAGGGTTGGAACCAAAATGGTTGGTTAATAAACATTGTCCCATCAAAATCATGAAAAGGAAAGGGGTGGTCACCAAAAGCAATGCTTATATTTTCTTTCAAAGGCATTGTCTCATTGGTAAGCCATTCAACCAACTTATTCATTGTTCTCTTAAAGTGAACAAATGCATTATTTAAAAAAATGTAGATGACTTGCCTACACCAAGTCATAGGGTTGGACAACTCCCAAAATAAGAGTTTGGCCTTACCATGAGGATCTCTGTCACCTTTTTGGAATCCCCTTAAATATTACTTTCTTAAAGGAAAAAATTAGAGCTTGCATGATTCTAGAGATGAGTACATATAATATTTTATGGTTACTAGTCTTTTTCCCTAAAGATTGAAATGGGACCTTGAAGTTGTGCACATTATATTCTCTAAACAACCCTTTTGATCCTACAAGGCCAAGGTTACATTTGGAAAAACCGTCAAAATTGAAGTTAACCCATCTTTCCCAAGGAGGACATCTTTTCTCACTAGCTTGATTATTTAACTTATGTCCTTTAAAGAGGGGGTACAAGTTTTGTAACATGGTTTGAGAGCTTCTACAATATGGGTTTGCGCCTTTAGTAAAGGTTTTGGACCATAGCTTAAGGTTCTGATACCATCATAATGCATAGTATCAAACAAACCTAACAACTTGCACCTTCGTCTCAAAGACGAATAGTCTACAGTCTCTCAAGCCTCTCATGGGTTCTTATGTGCAAAATAGTGCCCAGATTGGTGGCTACTAGCTTTGATATTAGCACAAACATACAAAATAAATACACGAGCACTCAAAACACAACTGTGTAAATGAGAGCTAGACATACATATTTATAGGTGGTCCTCTTGGACTTCAACTTTGAACTTTAAACTCTATCCAAGGAATTTATTCTTTTGACAATCTTTTTACAAGGAATGACTAGATTCAAATATAGATATGACTTAAAGTTATTTGTAGGGTTTCCACTAAGCTGAAAGTAAGTCACGAGTGTGGGTCATATTGTAATCTTTTTCCTTTTGGTGTATGCATAATCAATGCACTGAGAGGCGCTCTACAACACAATACGGGGGAGATGTTGTCATGTTATATAACATAACTTTACATGAAAAAATTAAAAAAATATTAGTCGTCTCAATTACACTTTGAACAATCACATGTAAGTTGACTCCATTACACACACACACACACATAAAAGAATATCAATTATCCAACCAAAATATACATGCACTTTGTGTGAAGGGTAAAGTTGTATGAGGAGAAACCAAGGAGCGCAAAAGGAGTGAAGGGGTTTCTTACAATCTACGTGTGATTTATATTTTTATGCAATTTCAGTTTTTACAATTTCGAGCTCACACAATTGTTTATGTATTCATCTGCCACTGGGTATGATAATCTTTGTTATGGCTGATTTCAAATATAATTTCCTTTCTGATAATTTTTGTTTTAATAATATATAGATAATTTCTGTGTTGGTACGATAATCTTTGTTTTGATATTCATACACATTGCTTTAATAATGTCATTGGATTAATATGTCACATGGATAAAATTTCAGACCAATTTCAAATATAATTTTCATTATGATAATCTTTGTTTTGATGATTTTCATGTTGGTGTGATATTCTTCGTTCTGATATCCACATGCATTGTCATAGGGATATATCCAACAAACACCCCGTGTTAAATATATTAATATGACGAGCACATATACATTAGATATATCACAACTCAAAGCATAACTAATACTTCTTCGAAGTTACACATGCACTTCGAATTTTAAGTGTTCACATCAATTTCAAATACAATTTCTTGGTGAAATACAAAGGTGCACTTTTTAAGTTCCAAGTCACATACATAAAAGCATATAATTAAGAAGGCGTTAGTGATGAAAATTTAATTTCTTAGAATAAGAGGAGTCTTAGTGATAAAAAATTATTTTCTTAGAACAAGGATAGCAAATTGCAAAATATTTTAAGAAGTTGTTTTCATGTAATTATATTAACTATATGCATTGATTTCAATGTACATGTCAATTTCTAATCTTTGTGTAGAGATTTGATCGACTAAAGTAGGGTGACATATCATGTAGGTTAATATGGGTTGAAGTAGACGCATCAATTATAGTGTAATTAGATTAACACGATGCATTGATTTCCTTGCATGCCAATTTTAAATCGACTTTAATTGTATATTGCGGTATTTATATGAACAACATGCATTGATTTCTGTGTTTCAACATTAGATTTGATGTGTGTTGCATTGATTTCAATATTTCATTTTTTTCATATATGGCTACAATTACAATTGTGTTACAATAATTTGAGTTACCATGTCCTCTCATAATTACCAAATGGATGATGTGCATGTTGATGATGTAAGAAGACAAACACGTAAAAATGTTAAGAAACAAAGAGAGAAGTTAGAACAAATGAGTGATGAACAAAAAGAAGCATGAAAAAAGTAGAAAAGTGAAGAACAAAGAGCACACAAAAAACACAATTGATGCCAATGTCAATCGACCAACTATAACAACATGGAAAACAAAATGGTGAGCGACAGAGCATATCGACAAAGAAAGTCATAATAAATGATAACTAAACAAGTAGAGAGAGAATATAATTTTGAATGATGAAGAGCATATCGACAAAGAAAGGCACAACACATGACAAATGAAGAACATCAAGAACAAAGAAAACAAAATTATGAATGACAAAGAGCATATCAACAAAGAAAATCACAAAAAATGAAAATTGAACAATTAGAATAGAGAAAACAAAATCATGAACGACAAAGAGTATTATTAGAGGAAATTTACTCCAGAAATGGTGACTCCTAAATAAATTATAAAATAATAATCCGTGTGTACCACATCAAAGTCATGTATGCCACATCACATTCCCATATAATCTAGGCTAATCTAGAATTGCTAGATGAGAGTTAAAAATAACAATGGATGTAATAAGACAAACACGTGAACATGTTAGTCAACAAAGAGGGAAGTTAGAACAAATGAGTGATGAACAAAAGGAAGCTCTAAGAAAGCAGAAATGTGAAGAACAAAGAGCACCACAAAAAATGCAATTGATGCTAATGCCAATCGATCAACTATAGGAACATGGAAAACAAAATGATGAGCGACAAAGAACATATTGACAAATGATCAAGATCAAAGAAAACGAAATTCTGAACAAAAAAGAGCATATCAACAAAGAAAATCACAACAGATGAAAACTGAACAATCAGAATAGAGAAAACAAAATCATGAATGAAAAAGAATATTATTAGAGGAAATTTCTTCCAGAAACGAGCCTCCTAAGAAAATTATAAAATAATAATTCGTGTGTGCCACATCACATTCCCATATAAGCTAGGCTAATCTAGAATTGCAAGATGAGAGTTAAAAATAACAATAGAAATTTTAGATTCTTGTAATAAATAATATATATTATTAATATGTGAAAATAATATATAGTCATAATATATATATATATATATATATATATATATATTGTAAATTTCGGAGCTAATTCATTAATAATACAGTAATAGTACAATCAAGAGAACATAGGTAAACTGAAAAATGGATGTTCAGAGAGAAACATGAGTTATAAGTCTAGGCATGCCCTTACTCAGAAACCAGGTAGTAAAAAAACTTGGAAAAAAACAGGCCTACCCATGGAGGGAAACCAAGCTCTTAAAAAAACTTCATGTCTTGGCAATGTTTGACCTATCGTAAGCAAAACTAGGACTGAATCAAAAGTAGAAAACTTGAAAATAGAAGAGAGAAAGAGAATTAAGGAGGAAGACCACTAGAGGGGGATTTCTTCGATCACTAGACACCCGACAAAGTCGTTGTCACCGCCGCTAGAGGAAGTTGGTGGAGCTGGATTTTGCCTCTCTGGTTGGCAGTCCTATACATTTGAGGAAGGAGGATGGGGAAGGAAAGTCACTGCATTGGACTTTTCGCATGGGGGGAGAAATCTGAGCATCGCTCGCTTGAGCCACCTGCTTGATCGACTGTGCTTTTGTTGTCTTCATGTATACAATGTCTAAAGGCACCAAGTTGTCGTGATGGCCATCCAAAGACAAAGCATGGGCACCAGGAGACTGGGGTGAGTCGGAGGGACTCTAAATGAAGACATTGGGAATATTGAGGAGGGCACGAGCTTATGTGGTGCCTCTGGGTGCGCTGGGTTGTCAGGTGGTAGTTGGTCATCTCCTCCTCCCAGTTTTCCAACATTTTCCGAATGGAGCGCGAGACTGAGCACTCATAACTCTCTTGATTGACGACAACATGCTGAGAATGCGAGCCTATCACTCTACCTCCCCGTTCACCTCTCCCTAGGCGAGGAGTTGGGAACATTCGTTTAGGCATATCAGAAGCCTGGATCACCCTGTGTATGTTCATGCAGAAGCCTAGAGAAGACCAATGAAGAATGCTAGTGGAGGGATGTCAGGAGATCTCTCAGCACGAAAAGAAGGCCCGTCGAGCAGAAGCAGAAGTGGGAGCCAAGGGTAGAACATAATGAGCCAGAAGTGGAGGTTCATTAGGATGATAAGGGAAGAAATCTGGGCATTCAATGCTCGCATCATGTACATGACCACTCGCGGTGCCATGGTACTTCGAAGCATCTAGAGCAGGAGAGGAGAGACTCGCGAAGTTAATTCCCAGAGCCTTGAGCAAAACTCGGTTTTAATTTGCATGGATGATGGAGGGTGCGGGAGCCAAGTGTCCCTCGGTTCATACGATGGAGGTAACATTGGTGGGATCCAGGTGGTCCACGTTGTCATCCACATCTGGGGATGATATAATAATATTAAATATATAATATAGTCATAATATAATATCAATTAATAACTATAATAAAATAATACTATACATGCATATATAAGAAAATGTTAATACTTATTATACCTTATTATATTATAATACAAATATAAACGTGACTGATGTATTGGAGGATATACTTATTATAATATAATACAAACATGAATGTGCAACTTAGAGGATATTTGTAGTATGAATCAAAGGTGAAAATGTCAAGACATACTATCAATTGATATGAATTAATTATTATATAAAAAACATATAATACTAAATTAATATGTATATGACAAATTTATAACTATTAATTAAATATTATATAATAATTATATATTATTACAAATTAATAACTATATGATATAATATTATTATTATATAATATAATAATAACAATATATTATTAATATATAATGGAAGCACACATTATTATTGATATATAATAATAACGGAAATATAATAAGTAAATGATAATAGATATCATACAATAAATACCAAAAGCACTAATAATATAAAATATTTCATAATGAGTATTTCAAAGATATTGAACATATACTGAGACAATTTCATCAATATCTTAACTAAGCTGGGGTGTACATATGGTTAAATATTCTCAAATAGAAACATAACACATAATTATCCTTGAATTTTATATGTCCAACTCAACTATTATGGTTGACTCATTTTTTTGAAATTTTATTGGTTATAGAATTTCCAACTCAACAATCACATTTTTTCTTACAAGACCCATTTTTGGAGCAAATTTCCCCTAATAATCGACAAAGAAAGACACAACATATCGTTGGAGATATTACATACTCACTTAGGTAATTCTTTTCATAAGGTTGATAGTCTAATGTTGAGAACGCTCACATAGATGAAAACACTCTCTCTTGAGAATATTTCTCAACCAAGTAGGGCACATTCCCTCTTCAGTTCAGAGTCAATTACACCTCAGTTAGACTAGTGGAGGACACTTATGCATACCAAATTCAATTTTATCACCAACAGTTGCATGACAACCTCGGTTTTATCACCAAGAGGGAACACATCCCATGCATGTGGCCAAGAGGATGCATAACTTGTGATTGCATATGTTTATCTCATCTCACACACGTGTGACTCAATTAACTAATGATTGCATGGACCAATTAACTAGGACTAGGTGGCAGATTACTTTATTTTATGTCAGTGAGTATCTAGATCTCTCTAGATTTCTACTATGACACATTCACTTAGCCATGTAGAGTATATCATGTGTATTTTTACCATTACTTATTCAGTTAATACAATTCATTCTTTCTCTCAAGCGTGTCTCCCTTCTCTTCTCTCTCTCACAAGCTTTGTGTGTTTTTTCTACTCTCTAGGTTCACTGTGAAAACTTCACACAAATGATAACTGAGGAACATCAAGAATAGTGGAAATGAAATCCATAATGACAGAGAGAACATTGGCAAATACAACAATATTCAACCAACACACACATAGTACAATGTGTAAAAATTGAAGAAAAAGAAAATCCTACCAAAAAAGAAGTTTAGATAATATCTATGCCTAGGCTCAACGTGTAACTCTCATCGAGAAAAATGATGCAGAAAATATTGAGATAAATCCAGCTGAAGAAATTCAAATTGAGGATAATATACTTGATACATTTCAAGATATGAATATTGCACATCGAAAATTTTGTGATAGGATTGATCGATTGGGTGAAGTTCAAATGTGTCGTGTGTGAGGAGTCATATGATGTAATTCAGGTATTTAATACACATACAGGGCCAATGTCCATGAGATGTAGAAGAGAGGGAACTCATCATATATTTTGAGCTTAGAACCATATGGATACAATATTACAACCTTGAGTCCTTGGAGTGCTCACACAAGTTAAAGAGATGTTGATAACACACACAAGTCCAATTTTGCAGGTTATGCATTCAATATGTGGACAATACAAATATAGATGACACACCATTAGTTTTCCCCAAGAGGTTAAAGATGTTTCCATGACATTGCATTGACATATTAAAGACTTATATTTGATGATTGTTGTGCAGAAAAATGGTAGACAAGGATCAAATTATGATTTTACTATAAAAAAATAGAGTAATGGATGGATCATTATATAAGATTCAAAATGATCCACATTATCCTGATGTTCAAGTTGATTATAATTCACTTGATGAGTTACTTGAAACTGCAATAGATGTATCACATATGATTAATTTTGTTACTTTACTAGAGATAGACAATGAAACCGAATTTGCAATGTTGGAAGGGGTACCGAAGATTGATGATGCATTAGATGGCTTACATACATCTTTTGTAGCGAAGCTTTCAAATGCACCATGGGATATTGAAATTATTCGAGCTTGGGTAAATAACCCTAATGCAGAGGAACACAACACAAATGGTGGATTGATTGAAGTACTTAATTGGCCTGGCATCGGTTCATCTCTGATCAATGAGTATAACACTAAGGGATTATTAATTACGATATTTCCAACATTGTTCCCAAGAGGTGAAGTAGATTGGTTCCAACCTTGAATGTGAAATGTCCATCTTCATGAGTATGCAAAAAATCTTCTCGGATATCATGACAATAGGTTTGGAAGGCGCACTCACTTTAGATTTACTTAATATCATCATGAGACATCATGCTTAGGATTCCTATGTACTTTTTGTAAAAAAGAATATGACAGATCTACCTACAACAATGGAGGAGTTATGAGAACATTTACAAAATATTCGAGATTCACGACTTGCAGAAATATTAATGCAATTTGGAGCTGTAATAAGAGGTACACATGCATATTGGATCAAGTGTTATGCCAATTGATCTTACTTAATTCAATAGATTAGGTGTTCGACAATATTCTTCATATTAAGTGTAGTAGATATGCAGTGGCCAAATTTGGATAAATTAATGCCTGGTACAAGTCCTGTAAATCTAGAGGAAGCAAGGAAATAGAGACATCAAAATGTAATTGATAATCCTCATATTGTAGCACATTATATGCACTCAAGGCATACAATGTTTTGAGATGAATTTTTTGATCGTTTTCATCAAGCTATATATTATTGGTGTCACTATGAGTGGAAACATCGTGAATCTCTACACCCCCATGGATTTATATGGTTAAAAAATGCTCCTAACATAGACACGTTGAATTGGGATGATCCTGCACAAGTTAGATATGCAAAATAATATTTTAATAGATGTGTACACGCAATGAATCCATGTGATTGACATCAAAGAAATGTTCACGTTAGACTCAATGTTGATTATCATCATTGCTTAAATGACACACAACAAATATTTCAATATGATCCTATGATTGATTATGAAGAACTTCTTAATTGTGTTGAGTGTCACATCACCTGCAATGAGAAATCTTGCCTATGAAAGAAGGCAGGAATATTAGTATGTTGATATAAGACACCACAAGATCTATGTGATAAATCAAAACTTTATGTTGATGAGAATGGAGAAAAGAAGTATGAATCGAAACGAAATGATGATAGATTGAATACACACAATCGTGAAACATTGATGGTGTGGATGGTTAATATAGATTGATAACCTGTTACTTTGAAGCGTGTGGTCATTAATTACATAGAAAAATATGAAAAAAGATCAGAAACTTTCCATGATATGTTGATGCGTGTCTCTTCTATTCAAAATCCAAATGAACTAGCAATGTGTGCATATGAGAGTTTGTTGTGTGAAACCATTGTTGATAGGGATATAGGTGCATAAGAGACATGCCATTTTCTTCTAGAGCTTCCTCTTTTTGAGTATAGTCGTCAATTTGTGGTCTAAATGTTGGTATAAAGGTTTTCAAACAAGTGCAGGCTGATACATGTAATGCTAACAATGATAATCCTCTTATTGATGCATATACCAAGCGACCTACCCATATTGGAGCACTTTGCATTGATAGGTGTCGCAAAATTATGGTCATATGAAAAATGTTGACATGGGGATAAATGGTTACCACATGAGAATGCAACTATTTGTTTTCTCAATTTAATTCAGTTCCTGATCGAGAAGATGACATATTCATAGAATTTTGTTGGTCTGAGTTGGTGTTATACAAGACCTTGTGTGATTTCCATAAAAATATAGGCCACATAGATGATGAGATAATAGATAATTGGGAAAACTTTCAATACAAACTTTGATTCCAATCCATTGCTTCCAATCGTTCCAATTGAATTTGACAATGAAGAAGAAGCTCCAAATCCGCACATAGATTCTAGGGAGAATGAGTGGGAGATCATTTGTGGATTGTATAAGAATAAATTTATAAATTACAATGAGTTTGAGATGCTTGGACATAAGGATCGTGATGTTATGCATATTTGGAACACAATTTTTGTGGATGAAGACACTTCCAATCGTGCTATTCATTTCATATCTCAGAAGCGAAAGTTGAATTCTATTCTTACTAACCAACATGCAAAGTCTTATTCGTTTGGAAGTCTGGGGATTAAGAAAAAGAGAACATTTGATATTATCCTTGGCCATTATATATCAGGTGTTGATCCACTACATATGATAATTCAAGGAACTTTAGGTATATGAAAGTCATATTTGATTGGAGCTATTAAAAATTCTCTTGAAATCGAGTCTCTTATTGAGAAGAGTGAAGAGAAGAGTCTGTTATTTCTTTTAGCTCCTATAGGGGTTGCATATTTCATCATGTCTGCAACAACAATTCATTCCACATTTCAAATACCAATCAAAGAGATAACACGTCTACAAGGATCATGTTTAATTACCTTGCAATAAGAGATGAAGCATGTGAAATATATATCGATAGATGAAATGAGTTTCATTGGAAGAAATCTATTAGCAAAAAATGATTCGAGACTTTGTCAGACTTTCGTAGAAAATACTAACATTCATTTTGGTGGGAGGTCAATTATATTGGTCAGTGATTTGGGACATTCGCCACCTATTACAACACCACCTATTACGGATAAACCTATATATACATATAAAGGTATTGCAAAAGAATTATGGGATTCATTCATAACAATCGTGGCCCTTGACACTGTGTTTCGACAAGATGGACAAAGTAATGAGAAAAATGTTTTTTTCATTTGTTGATGAGTGTTAAGGATGCAATGAAAACTATAGAAGAATGGAAGCTACTTATGACTTGTACATATACTTCCTTGGATGCTTCCACAAAAAATTCCTTTAACAAGGAAACACATTTGTTTGCGACAAATGATGATATACAAAATCATAATAATCGTTGTTTAAGAAACCTAATCTATTACATTGCAATCAATGTTGCTACAAGAGGAAAAATAAACTACTTTATGGAAATAGATGAGGAAGACTTGGAACTTAAGTTACTTATCGTAGTTGGAGTTAGGGTGATGCTTACATTAAACATATGGATTGATGCAGGACTCGTCAATGGTGTTGTTGATTTGTAGAAAAAATTGTGTATAACCCTGGAATTTTACCCCATAAACACCCACATATGTTTCAGTAAGATTTGATAATTATGTGGGAGTTCCATGGGATGAATCATTCCTTCCAACAATTCTTGTTACAACTATTGAAATAATTAATAAAAATAGCTTCCTTTGAAACTTTCTTGGGGCTTAACAATCCATAAGTCACAAGGATTAACGTCGGAGAAAACTACTATTAATATTGGGAATCAAGAGAGACAAGGTATGATATTTACTACAATATATCAAGTTAAAGATTTGAATCTATGATTTCAACCTCTCTTTTCATATGATCGGTACAAAAAGATGGCTAAACTAGTAGGTGTGACTATAATAAAAACAGAAAAAGATAGATTGAGATTGATCACAATGTAAACTATTTGTAATATTGCATTCTTAATATTCACATTTTTCATCATTCAACATTGTTAGTTTATTTCTATTCAACTTATTCCTCATGTAACTCTTGAAGTATACTTCTGAATAATACTCTCTATGTTCTCAACAAATTGAGGAAACTGAGTAAATTTAAAATGATTATATTTATCTCAGACATATACATATACATAATTTTGATCATCTACAAATTGTTCCACCATACTAAAAACTGAAAAAAGATAGATTGACACCTATCCTTCTTGATAATACTCTCTATACTTTCAACTAACTAACGAAAGTGAGTAAATTTCAAATGATTAGATTAATATTAGACATATACATATACATAATGATGATAATCTACAAATTGTGTCATTATAATAAAAATTGAAGAAGATAGATTGACATTGATCCTTCTAGATATCAACACAACTCTGAGCTCTAGATCAGTGCAGATCCATGGGGAATTCCCCTGTCCCACGGGATTTTAGCGACATGAACAAATAAGATCCCTCCTTAGGAGATGAGAAAGATCCCCTAGGCCTCAACGATGAACTACCACCTCCAAACAACAACGCAATGGACGATCCAAGAATCCCATAAGTTCTCCCTCAAGACATCATACTATATAGAGCTTTCTTCATTCAACCTTGGATGTGAGGAGAGATGATTTTATTCCACGATGGACCTACCTCATTACGTTTGGTTCTTATTTCTAAATCTTCTCCTCCTATACATCTCCACCCTAGAGTAGGTTTTTGAGCTTGGAGTCCAGGGTTGTTCATGTCTCAACTTGGCTCTCACTCCTACTCTACCTTACTCTACTTTAATTTTTGCATCTTTCCTTTTATAGGATACCTTTTGGTACTCCTACTTTGTAATGACATCATTATACTCAACAATTCCTTTGACCTACTTTTGTGGTCATTAGTCGAACATTAATAAAATCATCTTATCTTATCTTACTCTATACTTTCAACCAACTGAGGAAAGTGAGTAAATTTCAAATGATCAGATTAATCTTAGACATATACATATACATAATGTTGATCATCTACAAATTTTGTGTGACCGCCCATGATTGAAACTAGCCTAGATCCATCTGAACCCCATATCTATCAAGTGTCGAGAGGGATCAAATATCTTGTGGTGCAAACCTTTCCTTAAGTTTGCACTCAAAAGGAGATTTGTATCTCGAGAGGTTTGATTCCTCTTGATGCTTGATAAATCCAAGGTTAAGATGGATCTATGTCGGTTACTTCTACAATAATGGCTTTAGGATGAAAAACATTTTACCACAAATACATCCCTTAATACATTGATGTAGAAAGTTGAAGTTATATTTTTTCACAAGTATGGGATCCAATCACCATTCTTGTTATTTTTGTCGAGTAATGGAGGATAGATTTTTTGATGAAGATTCTATTTTCTCATGGTAAAAAACAACTTATTTTCCTTTTCCCTGTTGGGTTTCTATAGAACCTCTAGTATCTTGAATAACTTGTTTTGTCGCAGTGGGATTGATTCCAATGGTCTCTATTCTTGCAATTGTCGCTCTTCTATGATTTATCATGTTTTCAATATGAATGTCTTGTGAAAATGATAATGTTTTGGGA
Source organism: Picea engelmannii (assembly GCA_009831015.1). NCBI lineage: Eukaryota > Viridiplantae > Streptophyta > Pinopsida > Pinales > Pinaceae > Picea > Picea engelmannii. The sequence goes on along the minus strand of ML814179.1, from coordinate 52,064 downwards.
CTGGGAGTACATGGTACTTATCGATATTTAAGTTCCACTCCACCGACATCAATAGGATGAGATTGTTTATGATTTATATTAGTGATTGAATACTTTCGTGAAACTATGGTCTACATAGTAGATGTTAAATATACTATGTAGACAATTTGTAACCATATTTTAAGTCTATGATGGTAACAATAGTAGTTGGAGACTAGCCACTGAAAGATGGTTTAAAATAGGAGAAATTTTTGTTGAATGGTGTTGTCATTGATGTCAAAGTCAGTCATTGGTGATCAACATGAAGAAACCTATGGGTTTACTTGAAGGAGTCTCCAAAGTGGACCCCTTATGGAGTAGCTTTAAGCATGGCCCTCACGGGAATACGATTTGAATAATCCCACAAGAAGCCCTCTAGGTGTGGTCAAGAAGCCACTACAATTAAGTGAAGAAGCCTACAGATGTACAAAATCAAGATTGCAAGATGGAAATTGTTGAAAGTATTATTTGTGGTCAATTTGGATACCTTATATTCTAGGGAATTTTTACCCTACACAAATACCTCAAATTTAAGAACAAGTTACAGGGTTGGAAATTTTATTCCTAGACCTTTCCAATGGTATATGGAAGTTCCTCTAACTCCCTAGGAATGAGGAGATATGAATTTTTTCGTCCGACAACCCAACCAGAAAATTGAGGACAATTCAATCAGGTCGGTCCATAAACTAAAAATAGGGACAAAACTGCTATAAATACATGATGGATTTTCACATTTTTAGTGTATCCAAGCTTGTGATCTCTTAGAACAAGTTTGGTAGTGAAGGAAATGGGAGGATAAGGAGCTCTTATGAAGGATATTTTCTAGTATTATGGCGATGTTTTGATAATTGCTATGGGTTTGCTATAGTATGGAAGGTTGGTTCTTTGCACATGGTTCTATGTGGTCGTTGGGGTTTATGTGTGGACCCATGATCCATATTTTATGATCAGAAATAAATGACTACAGATTATTAACAGGTTCTTAAGACAAAATAACAGAGATACAATAAAATTGGTTTTCTATTCAATAAAGAATAAGCTGAAATTGTAAAATGCAGCGAAAACAAGCTTGCTGGAATGGTGGCAGATTATCTCTGAGAAGAGATGTGACGGTTGCGCTCATTCACAAGAAGATGATTACAATGAGGCTCTGAAGAAATTTTTACAATAAACAGAAATTCCAAAAACCCTAGACATCCAAAAACCTAACCCTAGGAGATGAAGCACCAAAAGTCATGTGGGCCCTGTCTGAGTAAGTTAGTACATCAACTTCCCGGGGTTGTAACTTTTGCATACAATCTCCCTTTTAGGTGTATGATAGCCCGTTGGAAAGGTATCATTGAGGATATTCATTTTCTGGGATCAATCATTCCTTCGACTATCATTTAGAATATCAATCCCAAAAAACCTTCATTTAGGCCCTTAAAATGGCCCCGAAAGTTAAAACTGCTAAAAATAGTAAATTGTCAGAAAACTGTTTTGAGCCAGTTGGAAAAGGTGGGTGGCCAGTGATATCCACCTGGATCAATACTCCATACTTAGGAATCAATGGTCTCCATTGCGTTAATTTCCCCCATCAGATGAGGAAATTTCTGTTGAATTTGGCCCCAGGTGAGTCACTTGCCTTGGTGCAGGAGCTACCCTGCTTTGATGACTCGATAAAGATGGATCCTTTGCTGTTGAGTACCCTCGATCTGTGTGTTCAAAATCTGATCATTGGATTCCTTTTGTATGCAGTCGGGGTTGAGCTCTGTTGGTGTCAGCTGCTCTGCTATGTCTGAGGTGTCCAATAATGGTGGGAAATAAGGACGAAGGAGATCCACGTTGAACACTGGGTGTAGGCCAAGGAAAGGAGGAATGTTGAGTTCAAAATAATTATCCCCCATGACCTTGGTGATGGTGTATGACCCATAATGGAGTGGGCGAAGCTTTTGATGGGGTCCTTTAAGGCGTTCTTTCAGAAAGTGAAACCAAACTTTGTCGCCCACCTGAAACTTATGTGGCACCCGATGTTGATCATGGCATTGAGTGTACTTGTCATTGGACTTCTGTAGGATATCCTGAACCTATTGGTGAATGTGCTAGATCTGGTCAATGAATCGGGTGCCTTTGTCAGCTTTAGTTGGAGCAGGATATGAGTCGGTCGAGGTGACTGCAAGGGTAAGTGCAACATCTATGGGACCCAATGGTTGGAATCCCAACCCCACCTGAAAGGGGCTGTGGTCGGTTGAGCTGTGCAGGGCTTGGTTGTAGCTATGTTGAACATAAGGAAGGCTCTCATCCCATGTGCGAGGGCTCTTTGGATCATACATGCGAAGGATATGCAAAATCATTCGATTTATGACCTCGGTTTGGCCATCTGTCTAATGGGTGGAAGGCCGTTGATTTGGTGAGCTTGGTGTCCAGTAGTGACCAGAAGCATGACCAAAATGTGTTGATAAATCGACTGTCCCAATATGATACAATGGTTTGTGGGATTCCAAAATGTACCCAGACTCGTTCAAAGAAGAGCTCGAAAGTGGCCTCTGCTGTGATGTTCTTCTTGTAGACAACCAGAATCACCATCTTAGAAAAGCGATCAACAACCACAAAACACAGTCATTTCCCTGCTTGGTGGACAAGAGGCCTGACATGTAGTCCATTGAGATGGATTCACATGGCTTGTCGGGAGTAGGAAGAGGGGTGTACAGGCCCTATTTCTTAGTGGTCGGTTTGGCAATAATGCAGACAGTGCAGGACCCGATATATTTGTTGATCTCCTGTCGAAGTTTCGACCAATACAAATGTTTATGTAGCATTTCCATTGTCTTTTCGACGTCGAAGTGTCCTGCCACCTGAATGTAGTGGGCTTCCCAAATCAACTTCACTTGCTCGCTTGATGGAACACATATATGGCCCATACGACACAACAACCCATCCTGAAGATGGAAATTATTGACAACTGTGTTTTCACCCAACATTTGGAAGGTGGTGGTGAAGTCTGAGTCTGTCTCATAGATTTGGGGCCATCAAAAGGTCTTATGGCCGTAGGATTCTAGCACCGTGGTGAGTGCCGCAACTGGCAGTCTCCTAATAAAATCAATGATGTGATTGGTGCTTCCTGTTTTATACTTAATGTTGAGGTGGAATTGCTGCAAGTATGTGGAACAATTTTGATGGAGATCATTTTGCAATTTTCCTTGTGTCTACATGAACTGCAGTGGCTTATGATCAGTGTGGATGACTGTCTCCTTCCCAAGAATGTAACGTCTCCACTGGCGACAGGCTTGCACAATGGAGTACATTTATTTTTCAGAAGTAGGGTACTTACATACAACATCTGATAGTGTCTCACTATGATAGGCCACGGGGTGGTTGTGATGAGTGAGAACGATGCCCACCGCATAGTCTGAAGCATCTGTCTCAATCTCAAAGGGATGTTGCAGGTCTGGTAGTGAAAGTATTGGGGCTTAGCACAAGCGTTTCTTCAAATCATGGAACGCTTGTTGTTGGGACCGACCCCACTCAAATTTATCCTTACCACCACCCCCGGTTATTTGGATGACGGCCCATGCAATATGGGAGAATCCCAACACGAACCTGCGGTAGAAATTGGCAAGGCATAAGAAGCTCCGAAGCTCAGTGAGTGTGGTTGAGGCTGGCCAATCACGGATTACTTGGATCTTGGATGGATCCACATGAATGCCATGGTGATCAATTATGTAGCCCAGGTAATGGACCCTGTCCATGCCGAAGGAGCAATTTTCCAAGTTTCCATATAGCTTGTGTTGCCGCAGGGTGTGTAGAACCTGCTGAATATGTTGTGAGTGTTCGACCCAAGTATTAGTGTAAATAAGAATATCATCTAGATACACCACTACAAAAGTATTGGTGAATGGTCCCAGGATATCATCCATCATCCTCATGAAAGTGGCTAGAGCATTTGTCAAACCAAAGGGCATGACCAACCATTCAAAAAGGCCTTCCTTTGACTTGAAGGTGATTTTCCATACATCTGTCTGTTCTATCAGGACCTAGTGGTAGCCAAACTTATGATCAATCTTATTGAAGTATTTGTCCCCCATGAGTTGATCAAGGAGGTTGTCGATTCATGGAATCAGGTACCAGTTTTTTACTGTGTTTTTATTCAGAGCACAGTAATCAATGCAGAGTCACCAGGTTCCATATTTCTTCTGTACCAGCACGATTGGGCTCTCGCAAGGTGATGAGATGGGATTGATGTGCCCCTTGTGGAGCAGTTCTTGGATCTGTCGCTTGATCTCATCATTCTCTAACAGAGAGCGATGATAGAATGGCCCATTGGGCAGTGGTGCATCAGGGGTCAGATCGATGGGGTGCTTGACATGGAAGTGTATAGGTACCCCGGTAGGTGAGGAGAATATATCTGAGTATTCTTCCACAACCTTATCTACTTTCTTCTGATGTGTGGAGAGGTTGGCCGCAGAGACCCTGGATTTGGCTGTGATCTTTCTCTTATTCTGAGAGCGAATCACCAAGAAGACAAAGTTCCCCATCTAAGAGATGACCTTCCTGCATTTCTTAGCAGAAATCAAGGAAATAACACTAGGTTGTACTGCCTCGGGTATCCTGTACAATTTCATGTTAAACACAATCATAACAATACGAGGCATAGACTCATATACAACATGGCATTTCCATAAATAAGGCTAGCCCAAAAGAACATCACAAACTTTGAGAGGAGAAACATCACACAATACCTCGTGTTTGAAGGGCTTGATCCGTACAATAGTCGACACTGTTGGTTGACACAGAGATCGCTTCCTTGGTGGAGCCATCCAATGGTGTAGGGTTGTGGGTGCGGTGTTTTTGGCGGGGCCAACCGCTTGACGACCTTTGATGAGATGAGGTTCTTCTGGCTACCGCTATCCATGATGAAGTGAAGCTGGGTGCCTTTTACCCACATCTGTGAATGGAAGAGGCGCTCTCCTTCTTCTGGCTCGTCTGGTTCACCAGGTTGGAGATTGGTGGTTGCAACGATGGCACTGGGCTCAACGCCAATGATATGTCTTCCCCTTTCTAGTTAAAGAAGCTCAGATTCTTTACCCCCATCTGATTCAGAGACTTTCACTTCAGCCACCAATGACTGCTTTGAGCGGCAGTCAACAATGTTATGCCAAGGGCTCTTATGGAAGTCGCACCACTTCCCGGTATCTTTCTTTGTCTTTCCTGTGTCCTTATTTTCTTGTGGCTTGGACTTGTTGTCCTGATACTATCCATATTTGCTTTGTACTTTGTTCTATGGGTTGGGGTTTCCATTTCCTGGATTTTGTTTTGAGGGGTTCCCAGGCCCAAATTGTAGCATCTTTTGTTTGAGCTTCTGCTCGATTTTGACAGCATATCGGTAGGTTGTGCCCAAGGATGAGATTTCCAAAAATTCCATTTCAGTCTGGATGTATCTATGTAGAGTGCCATTATACTTGAGCACCAGATGTCGCTCCGAATCTTTGATACCCAGCTTGGTGCGCAAGGAATGAAAGATATTTGTGAAATCTGGCACTGCTTGGTCTCTTTCTTGCCGCAGTGTGGTCCATTTGGCATACAAGTCATCATAACTTCCGACAGGGTAGTATTGTTCCTTAATAGCATCCCTGAAGGATTCCCAAGTGGCCCTGACTGTAAATAATGAGGGTTCCTCTGTTTCCTTTTTCTCACAGAAATTTTGCCACCAATATTTGACATGGGGAATGACTTTGAGGAGCGCAAAAGTAATATTTTCTCTATTCAATTGTTATGGACATAAAAATACCCTTCTAGTAGATTCAAACACTTGTCTACAGTATCTACGTATATCTAAACTTCAAATATAGGAATATTGAAGTTTATTTGTACCTTGAAGGGGGTGCACCTCCACTTGAAGAAGATGTGTCGCCTGTTGGTAGCCGTCGAAGGATTTGCGCAAAACTATCCATCATATTGTTCCTTTGTTGCGTGAGGGCTTCCTCAAACAAAAGTTTGAAAGGACCTCCTATCCCATCATATTTCTTTTCTCCTGCCATGAGAGGTTGCTTGGGCGTGCAAGAGCTTTTGTCCTCAAGAGAAACAAGCTCGAGACCAAACTCTTTCTACTCTGACCTCGTTGGGGACATGCATTAAGACGACAAGGAGCAGACCGCTCTGATACCACTGATCCAGATTTTATGAGAAGAAAAAAATGAATACAGATTATTAACAGGTGCTTAACACAAAATAACATAGATACAATAAAACTGGTTTTCTATTCAATAAGGAAATAAGATGAAATTGTAAAAAGCAGCAGAAACAAGCTTGCTGGAATGGTGGTGGCTTATCTCTAAGAAGAGATGTGATGATTGCGCTCATTCGCAAGAAGATGATTACAATGATGTTTTGAAGGCCTTTTACAAGAAAAAAGAATGCCAAAAACCCTAGACATCCAAAAACCTTACCCTAGGAGATGAAGCACCAAAAGTCATGTGGGCCCCGTCTGGGTAAGTTAGTACATCAACTTCTCGAAGTCGTAACGTTTGCATACGATCTTCGTTTTAGGCGTATGATAGCCCGTTGGAAAGGTATTGTCGAGGAGATTCATTTTGGGGGATAAATCATTCCTTTTCCTATATTTTATAAGATCGATCCCGAAAAACCTTCATTTAGGCTCTCAAAATGGCCCCGAAAGTTAAAACTGCTAAAAATAGTAAATTGACAAAATTGTCAGAAAATTGTTTTGAGCCAGTTGGAAAAGGTGGGTGGCCAATGATATCCAATTGGATCAATCCTCCCTCTTTAGGAAGAATTTTTCTCCATTGTGTTGAGTTCCCCCATCAGATGAGGAAATTTCTGCTGAATTTGGCCCCGAGTGAGCCACTTGCCTTGGTGCAGGAGTTGCCCTACTTTGACGACTCGATAAAGCTAGATCCTTTGTTGTTGAGTTCCCTTGATATGTGTGTCCACAATATGATCATTGTATTCCTATTGTGTGCAGTCGGGGTTGAGATATTTTTGTGTCATTTTCTCTGCTACGTCTAAGGTGTCCAATAATGGTGGGAAATAAGGGCGAAGGAGATCCACGCTGAACACTGGGTGAAGGTCAAGGAAAGGAGGAATGTTGAGCTCAAAATCATTATCCCCCATGACCTTGGTAATGGTGTACGACCCATAACATAGTGGGAAAATCTTTCAATGGGGCCCTGTAAGGAGTTCTTTCTGCAAGTGCAACCAAACTTTGTCGTCCAACTAAAACTTATGTGGCACCCAATGTTGATCATGGCGCTGCTTGTACTTGTCATTGGACTTCTGTAGGATATACTAAACCCATTGGCGGATGTGCTGGATCCACTCAATGAACTGAGTGTCTTTGTCAGCTTTAGTTGGAGTAGGAGATGAGTCGGTCGAGGTGACCGCAAGGGGAAGTGCAACATCTATGGGACCCAATGGTTGGAATCCCAACCCCACCTGAAAGGGGCTGTGGCCGGTTGAGCTATGAAGGGCTTGGTTGTAGCTATGTTGGACATAGGGAAGACTCTCATCCCATGTGCGAGGGTTCTTTGAATTATACATGCGAAGGATATGCACAATGATTCAATTTATGAACTCAGTTTGGCCATCTGTTTGGGGGTGGAAGGCCGTGGATTTGGTGAGATTGGTGTCCAACAGTGACCAGAGTCTCGACCATAATGTACTAAGAAATCGACTATCCCAATCTGATACAATGGTTTGTGGGTTTCCAAAATGTACACAGACTCGTTCAAAGAAGATCTTGGCAGTGGCCTCTGCTGTGATGTTCTTCTTGCAGAAAACCAGAATCGCCATCTTAGAAAAATGATCAAAAACCACAAAAACACAGTCATTTACCCGCTTGGTCGACTAGAGGCTCGACATATAATCCATTGAGATGGATTCCCATGGCTTTTCAGGAGTAGGAAGAGGGGTGTACATGCCCTGTTTCTTAGTGGTCGGTTTGGCAATAACGCAGGTAGTGCAGGACCTGATATACTTGTTAACCTCCTGTCGAAGTTTCGACCACTAGAAATGTTTCTATAGCATCGCAACTGTCTTTTTGACATTGAAGTGTCATGCCACCTGACTGTAGTGGGATTCCCAGATCAACTTCGCTCGCTTGCTTGATGGAACACAAATATGGCCCAAACGACACAACAACCCATCCTGAAGATGGAAATTATCGACAAGTGCGTTTGCACCCAACATTTGGTAGGTGGTGGAGAAGTCTGGGTTTGTCTCATAGAGTTGGTGCCATCCATAGGTCTCATGGTCACATGAGTCTAGCACCATGGTGAGTGCCACGACTAGCAGTCTGCTGAGGCAATCAACAACGTGATTGGTGCTTCCTTTTTTATACTTGATGTTGAGGGGGAATTGTTGCAAGTATGTGGACCACTTTTGATGGAGATCATTCTGCAATTTTTCTTGTGTCTGCATGAACTGTAGTGGCTTATGATTAGTGTGGATGACTGTCTCCTTCCCAAGAATTTAATGTCTCCATTGGTGGCAGGCTTGCACAATGGAGTACATTTATTTGTCGTAAGTAGGGTACTTATGGACAACATTTGATAATGTATCACTATGATAGGCCATGGGGTGGTCATGCTAAGTGAGAACGACACCCATCGCATAGTCTGAAGCATCTGTCTCGATCTTATAGGGTTGTTGCAAGTCTGGTAGTGAAAGTACTGGGGCTAAGCAAAAGCGCTGCTTCAAATCGTCGAACGCTTGTTGTTGGGACCGACCCCACGCAAATTTCGCCTTACCAGCACCCCTGGTTATTTGGCTGAGGGCCCATGCAATATGGGATAATCCCAACACGAATCTGCGGTAGAAATTAGCAAGGCCCAAGAAGCTCCGAAGCTCAATGAGTGTGGTTGGGTCTGGCCTGTCATGGATGACTTGGACCTTGGATGGATCCACATGTACGCCATGGTGATCAATTATGTAGCCCAGGTAATGGACCCTGTCCATGCCAAAGGATCATTTTTCCAAGTTGGCATATAGCTTGTGCTGCCACAGGGTGTGTAGAACCTGTTGAATATGTTGCAAGTGTTCGGCCCAAGTCTTGTTGTAAATGAGAATGTCATCCAGATACAACACTACAAAAGTATTAGTGAATGGTCACAGGATATCGTCCATCATCCTCATGAAAGCGGCTAGAGAATTTTTCAAACCAAAGGGCATGACCAACCATTCAAAAAGGCCTTCCTTTGACTTGAAGGCAGTTTTCCATACATCTGTCTATTCTATCGAGACCTGGTGGTAGCCAGACTTCAGATCAATCTTACTGAAGTATTTGGCTCCTGTGAATTGATCAAGGAGGTTGTCAATTCGAGGAATCTGGTATTGGTTTCTGACTGTGATTTTATTCATATCTTGGTAATCAATGCAGATTCGCCAGGTTCCATCTTTCTTCTGTACCAACATGATTGGGCTCCCACAAGGTGATGATATGGGACAGATGTGCCCCTTTTGGAGCTTTTCTTGGATCTGTCGCTTGATCTCCTCATTCTTTAACAAAGAGCGACGATAGACTGGCCCATTGGGCAGCGGTGCATTGGGGGTTAGATCGATGGGGTGCTTGACCTAACAGTGCATAGGTACCCGGTAGGTGAGGAGAATATATCTAATTATTCTTCCATGACCTTGTCTACTTGATTTTGTTGTGTGGAGAGGTCGACTGTAGAGACCCTGGATGTGACTGTGATCTTTCGCTTATTCTGAGAGCGAATCATGAAGAAGACAAACTTCCTCGTCTAAGATATGACCTTCCTTGATTGCTTAGTGGAGATCGAGGAAATAGCACTAGGTGGGACTACCTCGGGTATCGTGTACAATTTCCTGTTCAAAGTAATAATAACACTACGAGGCCTAGACTCATATACAACATGACGTTTCCATAAATAAGGTTGGCCCAAAATAACATCACAAACTTTGAGAGGAGAAACATCACACAATACCTCGTCTTTGAAGGGCTTGATGCCATACGATAGTCAACACTGTTGGCTGACGTGGAGATCGCTTCCTTGGTGGAGCCATCTAGTGGTGTAGGGTTGTGGGTGCGGTGTTTTCGAAGGGGCTAACCGCTTGACGACTTCTGCTGAGATGAGGTTATTTTGGATACCGCTATCCACGATGAAGTGCAACGAGGTTCCTTTTACTCACATCTGTGAATGGAAGAGGCGTTTTCCTTCTTCTGGCTCGTCTGGTTCACCAGGTTGGACATTGGTGGTAGCAACAGTGGCATTGGGTTCAACGTCAATGATTCGTCTTCCCCTTTCTGGTTTTGGCTCAGATTTTGAACCCGCATCCGATTCAGAGGATTTCACTTCGGCCACCAACGACTGATTTGAGTGGCAGTCAGCAGTGTTATTCCAAGGGCTCTTATGGAAGTCACACCACTTCCCGATATCTTTCTTTGTCTTTCATGTGTCCTTCTTTTCTTGCGTTTTGGACTGGTTGTCCTGATACTGTCCATCTTTTCTCTGTACTTTGTTCTGTGGGTTGGGGTCGCCCTTTCCTGGATTTTGTTTTGAGGGGTTCCCAGGCCCAAATTGTCGTGTCTTTTATTTGAGCTTCTAATCAATTTTGACAGCATATTGGTAGGTCACACCCAAGGATGAGATGTCCAAAAATTCCATTTTGGTCTGGATGTATCTATGTAGAGCGTCACAATACTTGAGCACTGGATGTCACTCTAAATATTTGATACCCATCTTGGTGCACAAGGTATGAAAGATATTTTTGAAATCTGGCACTGCTTGGTCTCTTTCTTTCCGCAGTGTGGTCCATTTGGTATACAAGTCATCATAACTTCTGACAGGGTAGTATTGTTCCTTAATAAAATCCCTGAAGGATTCCCAAGTGGCCCTGACTGTAAATAATGAGGGTTCCTCTATTTCCTTTTTCTCATAGAAAGTTTCCCACCAATATTTGACACGGGGAACGACTTTGAGGAGCGCAAAAGTAATCTTTTCTCTATTCGAAAAGTTATGGACATAAAAATACCCTTCTAGTAGATTCAAACACTTGTCTACAACATTTGCATCTATCTGATCTTAAAATATAGGAATATCTAAGTTTATTTTTACCTTGAAGGGGGTGGCACCTCCACTCAAAGAATATGCATCGCCCGTTGGTAGTCGCCGAAGGATTTGCATGAAACTATCCATAAGCTCGTTCCTTTGTTGCGTGATGGATTCCTCAATCAAAAGTTTGAAAGGATCTCTTGTCTCATCATATTTATTTTCTCCTTCCATGAGAGGTCGCTTGGGCGTGCGAGTGCTTTTGTCCTCAAGAGAAACAAGCTCAAGACCCAACTCTTTGTACTCCGACCTCGTTGGGGACATGCATTAAGACGACAGGGAGAAGACCACTCTGATACCACTGATCCAGATTTTATGAGCAGAATGAAATGACTACAGATTATTAACAAGTGCTTAACAAAAAATAACAGAGATACAATAAAATTGGTTTTCTATTCAATAAGGAAATAAGCTGAAACTGTAAAATGCAGCGGAAACAAGTTTGCTGGAATGGTGGCGGCTTATCTCTGAGAAGAGATGTGACGGCTACGCTCATTCGCAAGAAGATGATTACAATGAGGCTATGAAGGGATTTTTACAATAAACAGGAATTCCAAGAACCCTAGACATCCAAAAACCTAACCCTAGGAAATGAAGCGCCAAAATTCACGTGGGCCCCATCTGGGTAAGTTAGTACATCAACTTCCCGGGGTCGTAACGTTTGCATACGATCTTCGTTTTAGGCGTATTTTAGTCCGTTGGAAAGGTATCATCGAGGAGATTAATTTTGAGGGCTCAATCATGCCTTTGGTTATCATTGAGAAGCTCGATACCAGAAAACCTTCATTTAGGCCCTCAAAATGGCCCCAAAAGTTAAAACTGCTAAAAATAGTAAATTGCCAAAATTGTCAGAAAATTGTTTTGCACCAGATGGAAAAGGTGGGTGGCCACCGATACCCACTTGGATCAACCCATGTGGACCCAGTTAGATGACGATGATGTATCGATGATAGTGACAAATACAATGACAGTGATAGTGACAATCTATGTGGACCCCGTTATATGATGATGATGTATCAATGATAGTGACAGATACAATGAGAGTGACATTGACAATCTATGTGGACCCATTTTGATGATAACGATGTATCAATTATAGTGACAATGAAAATTTTATTATTTTATATACATATTTGAGGGTGGAAGGAAGGGACAAGGAAAGGGGGTTGGAGCCTCCTTCCAATTGGAGGTGGACAATATAGGGAGTTTTAGCTTCCTTCAGGTTGGAGCTTTTAAACTAGGGGGTTGAAGCCTCCTTCTAGTTGGATCCAAAGAATCTTGGAAGTTGTAGCTTCCTACGAATGCAATCTTGTTATTATATAAGAAAAGACATGCAGTGGATTTCCACGTAAAACTATTGTGCACCATGTATTTATTATTCTACTCTTTATTGTATATTGGATGCATTTATTTGATTGAAAAGTTAAAGTTTAAAACGTGCTAAATTGTACTTGATACTAATTCACCCCCTCTCAGTATCAACAATTTTCTTAGCTAATATGAGAATATACTTATGGACATAATTTTTCTTCTTTGGAAATAGGCTAGAGCATTTTTTAGGCCAAATGGAACAACATTTCATTGAATTAAACCTTTGGGGTACAGAACATTGTCTTATGACGATCTTCTAGCCGGATTTGACCTTGATAATAACCATCTTTGCAATCAAAATTGGAGAAATATGAATTGTTCCCAATCTGTTGAATGATTGTTTCTTTCATTGGTAGTAGATAATCAAAGGGAATTTTAATCTCATTTAATGGCTTATAACTGATAAAAAAAAATGTTTTTCCATGAATAACTTCTACATAATTTCTTACTAGAAACGCATAGCAACTATAATGAGATAGATATGACTCGTTAAGATTTAATTTTAACAATTTGATTAACTGATTAGTCATTTCGTTATGATCTTGAGGAGACAAGTGAATATGATTTCCTTTTACTCCGTCATTATTGATGTGTATTAATCTCCATTTCTAGTCTATTCTTATCCTAATCATTGTTGGGGATTAACAGAACAATGTTTCAACAATGCTATATAAATATCCTGAAAAATAGGATCTAGTTTTGCAACTCGAACTGTTTTGTTTTTATTTTTTAATGCATTTTTTTCATTATAGAAACCTAATACCCTCCCATTTATGGGAATATTTCATTGGTTCTGTTTTAGCAACTCTTTTATTTTGATGCACCTTTTTATTTTCATCTTCAATAGTGGTACTAGCAATAGACAATCTTGAAACTGAGACATGTTTACTATTGATGTTGCAAACAAATATTTTTCTACCAATAGTCATTGGACCAATCATATCCACAAATGACATATTGAGCATCAATATACTCGATGGATCATGATGATAAATAAAATCAGTCTTGATAGTTTGTCTACGAATTTTTAAGGGAACGACTTGGACATAATGAGTAATTTGAACTAACCCATTCAATGTTTTTGAATGCAAAGTTTTTTGTAAAGGTTTCCATAATTCTTTAAACAAACTTGGACATACCATGTTGCTTGTTACTCCTGTATCTACAAAGGTATCAAATTTATACCAATCCTTATTTATATGAACTTCAACATATATATGCTGAGTATTTCCATCTTTAACAAACTTTTTGAGTATCATTGATTCATATTGACTTTTTCCTAAACTACTAGGTACAATTGTAGCAACTATAAAAGACTTCTTAGGAAAAAGGCAAAGATTGGGGACTAAAATTGTAACTAGGGATTTTGAAGATTGGATGGTAGTCTAGTTTTAGTTTCTAAATTCTGACATTTCAAATTCACTAGACTATAGTTTCTTCAGTTTTTGAAACTTCATTAGTTTCTTCTGCTTCTGATTCTTTACTTTATTTGGTGCAATCATTCACAACTCTATTCATTTTACTCACTTCAATTCCATATTTACATCTTCACTAGAAATATCTGAAATATTTGTAATGATATATACATCTAAGAAATTGTCTACTAACTACACTGGGGACCAACTTTTCATAGCTTCTTCAATAAAGAAGAATTTCTTCATTTTCTGGGGTGCAAATTAGGGCATTTATTTGCAAAGTGTCCATTTTTCTTGCAAATATTGACATCAATATTTCATCTTTGAATTTCTTAGTCTTTTAACATATTTGTATCTTTTGAAAGGTCTTTTTGGATTTGTTATTCTTTTTGTCTTATACCTTTCAAATCTATTTATTTTTTCTGAAATTTTTCCTTTTTCGAAAAGGAGTCCATGGAAGAATATCTTTGCAACATTCTAGAGATGACATAATAGCTTCATGAGCATGCTTTTTCCAACATAAATTTTGACTTTTTCTTTGCATTTTTGTATCAAGTCTACGTAATACACTGTTTCCAATGGAATATTCTTTTGTTTAAGATCATCTTGGATGAGACCACTAAGATTATTAGGAAAAGATACTAGATAGTTGATTCTTGAGATATGATCCATTTGCAGTTTATCCCTATAGGTTAACTGTAACCATTCAGAAGAATAATAATCAAAATGCTTTAAATGTAGCAATTTTATTTTGCTCATTTCACACATTGCATCTAGAATATTATTGGTAGGCTATGGAACAAACCGTGTTCTTAGAATATAATCAAGGGATGCTAATCTTGGATTAATAAAAATATCTCTTTGATCTTGTGCGATGGTATCCACCAATCATACACCATTCTGATCATTCTTCTCTTTACAAATGCAAATATTGTTTTGTTGTCCAGGTTATTAGCTACTTGAAGCTGATACAAGCTTCCTATCCAGATTCTAATTGAATTTCAGTATTGATAGTAATCTAAATCAAACACATATCCACTTGTTATTGCATACATTAAATCTTGTTATACCCTTGGAATTTTAGCTGTCATTTACATTTTATGCAGCTTATGAGTACTAGGTAATATGAAAGTAGAAAACAACTTTCTTGCTTTTTCTTTAGTTAATTTCTTTTTTGGTGGTTTCTTTTTCTTCTTGGATTCACTTTTTTTTGGTAGGAATTTCTTTTGTTAGGATTTCTTGACATTTCAAGGATTCTATAGCTTCATGTTTTTCTTTATCTTTCGATTGTTGGACTTGTTGTATAACAATGTTTTCTTTTGTCAATTCTCCCCTCCCCCCACTAAAAGAAAGGATGAATTTGCAAAATGGGGATGTGTATGGATACCTAAAAAATCTAGTGTCAAACCTTGAAATGTATTAGAGATAGCTTCATATTAGGTAGGAGACTCATAGTCAGAACTAGATATATCCATTGAATAAAACATAAAAAAGTCATAAGAAAGGCAAGGCCGCCTCTTTTTTCCTTTTCTAACTTTTCTGAATCTCTAGTAGCTCTTCTAGATAGCTTTTCTAGCTAGCTTTTGTTTTGTATTATTATTGTAACTGATGCAACAAAGCCAAATTTTGATTGATCAATTCAAGTTGATCGTCAATTTCATTTAATTTTCTTAAGCATGAGTGACAATCAATTTATATACCACCTTTTGTAGGCCTAAATCCTGTTTCATTTAATCATCTATCCGGAGATTGTAAACTTGTGATATGTCATGCATTGTATGCACATGCTACAAATTCTTAGCTTGCATTAGTTTATCTAATATGATTCTACAAAAATGAAATTGCATCATTAATCTACAAATTGAAATGACATTGCGGAAATGAAACACACTTGCATAAAACATAAATGAATAAAAGAAAATTAACTGTAAAGGAAATCAAGATGCATAAATAAATGAACACACTCATAAAATGAAAGATTACCAAAATGTACAATTCTCTGCTCTAATGAAGTGAACTATGCCTCACAGAACAAGTCACCGAACTAAAACTACAACAACATAACTCAAACCAGATCACACACGACCAAGAAACTATAAAAACTAGTATTGGAGCAAGATCTCAAGAACTTTTATTCTATACCATCATAATTTGGACTTGTCCTCTAAGAGTCCTGCCCTTTGGAATGGCGATGACACTTTCTTTTATACATAAGCTTGCTTGAAACAAATATCTAAATATAGATCCACTTAAGGATAAGATATTCTCAAATGCTTACAACAAATATCTAAATATAGATCCACTTGAGAATATCCTCAAGTGGTTATAACAAATATCTAAATATAGATCTACTTGAGGATATAATATTCTCAAATGATTACAACAATTCATAATTAGTTTTCCAAGATTCATGCTAACTCTCCACATATTTTGGAATGCCACTACTTATCAAATTCGAAATAAGTCATGTGGGTTACAATAACTTGTTCAAAATATGTTTAAAATAGTTAATAATGGTGTTGGGCTTCCTAGATCCATGATGTATACATGATATATCTTTAAATTTATAATAAAAATGGATATGTACACGTGGGCACATAGAAATATGTCTTCTAATAATTAAAACCATGAAATATATGTTTTGTAGTCTTCCCCAAGTGACTACATGATTGGTGGTGGTTGATTCCCTCCTCTGTGGCATATTAAATCTTCAACACATGGATCTACAAATGCTTTGCACCATTAATTCAAATTTTCTTCAACATTGTAGTTTGTGGATCCATTTCTATACCTTGTTCACCCATGAGCTATTATTTCAAAAGTAAATACACAATACACTAATTCTTCTGAATGTTAACCATAATTCGATGAAAATACTAAGAAATGTAATGGAAAATACTTTGAGCCTAGATTCCGCATATGAGCATAAAAATGGGCAAATATAAGGTTATGGGTAAACAAAAAGGGATAAAAAATAAGGAAAAAAATGTCAAAAGATGGTAATTTTGTGACTCATCAATGATATGTCCATGTACAAAGATAATTTATTTGCTTTACATCATCAGAAGAATCATCACTATCATTAGCATCATGTTCTAATACATATGCATGATCTACTCTATAGTTAGGATTTATGTGATCTTCAGTAGATGTTGGATAGAACAAAGCTTTTGAAGGCCAAGTTCCACCTCTCATGTACCTTTTCCCATTTACAATCCATTATTCAATTTCTTTGACATAATGGTATGTCCTAACATCTTTATGGAAATGGGTTTTATGCAGAGAATCTTCTAAAGAGGGAATATATGGATTGTTTCGGGTTTTTCTTCAAAGGAAGAGGGACAATGTTTAACAATTGGCTTGAATTGGGACTTTGTTATGGTTGAGGAACACATAGATGGTATAAACATTTGAACTAAATTAGTATCTTTGTGGGAGATTCTTTTTGGAATTCTTTGTTCTCATTTATCTTTATCTAGATGCTTATATTGAAAATACCAATCATTAGAAAGAAATATTGAATCGTAATTCACACATTCTACTTTAGCATTGGTATTACCAATGGAAATACTATTTCTTACCACATGCCGACGAAGCTTTGGATGTAGATTATTAGTCAATTGGAAGGAAGTTTGGATAATTATATATACAAATTCATATTCATCTATCATGTTTAAACCTTGAACACCTACTAATAGTTTCCAAGCATCTTTTGGACGTGGGTCTGAAAACGACATAAGATAATCAGGGAAAATGGTTCCAACCTAACAACTAGAGCTAAAATTTTCAAAGATAGATCCTATACGGGCATGATCGTATACATGATGTCAGGTATCAAACAATTCAACTATAAATGGAACATCAATTTCTTTTTTTATAAATGGAGTGATTCTAATTCTAATTCCCCAAAATGTATGTAATTCTATTTTTTCTACTTCACACATTCTTTGAATTTCTTTCACTATTCATTTGAGAAAAGATGAAGAGAAAGTATCTAGGTAGACTGACCAAATATTCAAAGTTGACATTCAACTTCTTTGAGACAAATATGTTACATTAGAACAATAACAACTCCTCCTTTATATACTTAAGAGCTATACAGTACTAGTGGATTCCATTTTTGCAGATCTTTTGATTTTTTTCAATATATTCAGCAGCATAGGTTTCTTTGACATGATGGGAATCAAGTAGAGAGAAAATATGTGCAAGCTTATTAAAGGCCATTAGAATATAAACAAAATTATGAGTATCTCTTCAAATCATCTATGATTCACCAAGATCACTTAACAATGCGAGGTGAAAAACATACTTTGATAATGAAGAAGCGCATTATAAGTAGATTTTCAAATTTTCAAATGGTTTATGATTCACCAAGATCACTTAACAGTGTGAGGTGAAGAGAATACTTTGATAAACAATGTAAGTTGAAGAGAATACTTTGAAAACGAAGATATGATACTTCAGGTTTTATAATGAAAATATGATACTTCAGGATTGAGAAACATATAGAGAAGAGATTTAGGTTGGTAGAAACAAAAGAAGATATACTTCAAGCTTTTTCAATATGGGTTTGTGCCTTTACCAAATGTTTCAGAAAGTAGCTTAAGGCTTTGATGTGATATTGTGGAAATATGTTACCAACTAGAGTTTTATGGTTATGCTTACATGCATAAAACCCTAGTGGATGGTGGATATTCTTGACAAACTTGTTTTCTTTGTAGTGGAAATAAATATTTCTTACCTATTTATCAAAGGCTTGCAGAATAAAGTCAAATTACAAGAATGCCATGTTATTATAAACAAGTAACATAAGCTTATGTTGTCATATCTTATTACGCTTTAGCTTTTTTTTTACAAGGCGTTTTTCATATGGTAATTCCATGCTTAGGAAATTGGACAATGCATTTGTCTTCGATAATGACCTACATGAGGTTGGTTGTTTTTTATGTGAATGTGAATGAGCTAATTAAGATTTGATAACACACTTCATGCCATATGTTTGGTAAATATTTGTGTTCCTTTTTACTTCAACACATCAATGATTGTTTGGTTGGGTTCTAAGATTACAAATGTCTCTAAAGTAATTTTTTATATAGAAACTAAATATTAGTCTTCTAATAAATATTAGGATTGAGTTCCTCTTTTACGATAAATCTTTTAAAATTATTATAATATATAATCTTGATGTGAAGTATAACAACTAATGAGTTTAGATCTACCTTAACATTTCTTTGAATCCTAACCAAAACCCCTTCATTTTTCCTATTTTGCTTGGACCTCTTGGCCATCGAGCTTGGAGGGGGAAGGCATGCAAGCTCCCATCCCTTCTCACTTTAGGCTCTTGCATCCTAGATTATGGTTTCCTCAAATATGGAAAGAAGTTGGCCCCATCTAGATTTGTCAAGTAATATGATGCAATCTAAGGTGTGAAGTTTCCTCCCTCAACCTTGCACATGAAATCTATAACACTTGTAGACCACACCCTTATTGGGAAGTTCATTGGAATATGGCCTTCCCCCAAATCCATGGAACAATGTATGACACAAAATTGGTCAGTTCTGATCAAAGGAAAACTTCCATACTTATTTTGTGGTAGAGGATTCTATGCATTCCTATGTGAGCTCAATGAAGATGAGGATCTTATCTTTAGAAATTTCCCTCATTTTATGGGTCTGAGAGGCATGCATTTGAATAGATGGACCTAGGACTTTGATCTAGAAGTGCATGTGCCTTCGATAGTGTCAATTTGGGTTCAACTGCCTCATCTTCCTCTCCATTGCCAGAATGATGAGTCCTTCGAGGCCATAGGAAACAAACCAGGGAAGTACATGGATAAGTTAAATCCCAAAGGAATGTTTGCATGCACTAGAGTATGTTTAGAAGTGGATATAGAGAAATGCCCCACTAAAGTAATCAATCTCTCTCTAAACAATTGGAAAACTGGAATCATATCCAAAAGTTAGACTATGAAAAAATGTCATTCAAATGAAAGAATTGTCATGAATATAGTAATTTTGCTAAGTACTACAAGCTTGAGTCCCCTCCTCGACAAGCTTTAGATTTGTTCAGAAATTGTCGGAAGAACCACAATGATTTTGATAATATTAATAATATTAACACCATCGGGTCATCAAATTAAACCACTTAATTCATTAAATACCTTTTTCGTAAAAAAAAAAAAAAAACCCTCAAACCTAGGGTTTCACTTAGCCGACCAATAATATAACAATAATAATATTAATGCTACCTCTTTTAACCCTAAATTTAACCTATAATTAACATATAATTAATATTAATAATATTAACACCATATGGTCAACCCTAAATTTAACCTATATTTAAATCACTATTAGGTACCTACTTTGGAAAATTCTCCTCAAACCTAGGGTTTCACTTAGCCGACCACTAATATAACAATAATAATATTAATTCTACCTCATTAAATTAACCCTAAATTAACATATAATTAATATTAATAATATTAAACACCATATGGTCAAATACCTAATTTTTTTTTGAAAAAAAAAATCTCCTCAAACCTAGGGTTTCACTTAGTCGACCTTAGTTTTCCACCCTCCTCATCATTATTTATTAAGGGTTCCTCTCTTATTTTTCCTCAGGATTTTTTGTCCTAAAGATGGATCCTGTTGTGGATCTGAAACGTTGACAAGCTATCAAAAGCACTGTGGTTCTTCCGACAATTTCTGAACAAATCTCTCACCACAGAAACCTAAATGATCAAGCTTTAGATTCTCAAGAGAAATGGTATTAATTTTGACGATCCTCTGGAAACAAGCAAAATGTCTTAACATTATCCTTGAATGCTAAAGGAAAGATGCATCCTTCAATTGATATGATTTTATTTCTCCCCCTGATCCCTCTACTCGTTGGACCTCCTTGGCAACCCTTCCAGTGGTATAGAACCAAATCTATATTCCTAGTTCCTCCTTGCCTCCTCTACCACCCCCAACTCTTCCACCCCAGACTAACCCCATTCCTTCTCATCGTATGGATCCTTCTCACTCCCCCTATCCTAAACCTCCTTTGAGCCCCCTAAGCCTTTATATCCTTGAGAATATTAGGTGAACCCCAAAGGAGTTTTAATAAGGAAGAATGTGTAGCAAAGGCAAGAAGAAGAAGAGGATGAAGAATACAAAAATTAGAAAAATCCTAGTCAAAAAACAAAGAAAGAAAGGAGGGAAGAGGAGGCATCAAGAGAGAACCTAGGGACACATCCCACTCTAGAGGCCTTTAGTAGTGGGAGTAGAAACCACTTACTTATGAATATGGTCTCCTAGAATTGTAGAGGAATGGATAATGAAATTAAATTGGAAAGTCTAATATATCTCCAATTTGAAAGACTTTCCTTATTCCTTCCCTAGGAAATGAAAATGGAAGAAATAAATATAATGTATATTAGAAAAAAACAATGGAAACATAGTAGTAGTATAAAATTTATATCTAGAGGGGAATCTAGAGGACTCTGCACTCTCTAGGATCCTTTAGTTTTGGATCTTCTCTAATCTCAAACCTCACAACATTGGATATTCATTGAATTTATGTGGAAGTTGTCTAGTAAGAAAATACGTCTCTTTAATATTTACTCTCTTGTTCTGTATAGGGAAAAACAAACCCGTTGATCATTGTTCATATATTTTGGGGACTTAACTAGGGTATAAATAATGTTTTTTGTTGGTGATCTGAACATGGTCCTATCCCCAGAGGAAAAGTGGGGTGGAGTCTTTATCAGAGATCCAACAAGAGAATTTTTGGATGCCATTATTATTGATTGGGACTTTTTTGACCCTAAACCGATCAGTGGGAAATACACTTGGAAAAACAAAACATATGGGCCATGACACATAATGGAGCGCCTATGTCGATTCTTAGTTCAAATATATTTTCATTTGGATACTCTACAATTCTCTTCCACTATCCTTCATTTGACCTCTTTTGATCATAAACATATAGAGATTTCTCTCCAGCATAATTAAACTATGATCCCATTCCTTTTTGGTTCATTCCACTATGGCTCTAGGACCTTCAAGCCTTGTGAGTGATAGAAGAACACTAGACCCTTCTAGTCCATGGGCCCCCTTCTTATGTTTGGGAAGTAAAGATCCGAGTCACTAACAAAAAAATGTTAAAATATTGGTAAAAATACGAGTTCATCCCTCCCTCGAAATAATATGAACTCCTCTAGCAATGATTGAGCTCTCTCTCTTTGCAAATTGATGAAAGAGAAGTTGCTAAAAAAATGATCAATCCTTTCGAAGGGAAGAATTAAAGGTTGAATTCTAGGAGCCTACAACTCAAGGTTGCAGATATAAACACAACCTTCTTCCATAAGAAAATGTTGACAGGGGGAATGTCCCACCTCAACATCATGGGTTCACCACATGGAGAAGTCTTAGTTACACTTATATTGTTTGGAATAGGGAACCCTTCAGATTCTGGCCTAGCTAATGTTACTATTTTATGATTTTAGTAAATGACTTTTAAATATAAATGCAAATATGCAAAGTGAAAAATACAAATGAAAATACCCAAGAACATGTATTTTCATTTGATTTTAGTAAATGATTTTTAAATATAAATGAAAATATGCAAAGTGAAAAATACAAATGAAAATACCCAAGAACATGTATTTTCATTTGATTTTAGTAAATGATTTTTAAATATAAATGCAAATATGCAAAGTGAAAAATACAAATGAAAATACTTGTTCTTGGGCTAATGTAACAAGAGAATGAAAGGACACAAAGTTGAAAGATAAATACAACACAATGGGCTTGAATAAGATTGCAGTTAGATAGATTGTATAAACCTTATGACTACTAGAATTAAACTGATGAAAGATTACAAATACTGCTACTAGCTACAACTGTAACATCTTCATTTTTAATCCTCAATTTTGTGATGTATAATGAAAATATGATATATGGCACAACCCCAATGATGTAATATGTAAACATTGTATATTGAAAAATAATAAAATAAGATGTAACACCGACTGTAGATGGACATAAACAGAGTAATGGGGGTTAAGTTTCCATAAGAGAAGGGGAGGATATGAGAGGGAGTCCAAGGGGGAACTACCCATGTCTATTAATTCAAATCCACTTCCTAAAATTATTATGTTTATAAGACATCTAATTTTCCTCTTAAGTGTATCAAAGACTATTAATTAAACACATGTAAGAGGGTGGGTGTGAAAATTCACATCGCATAGTTATGAGAGCATGGGGGCTAAGTACAATCAACATTGGGGAGTGTGAGAGTAAACTTGCATGGGAGAAAACGAAATTCGTATGGGAAAAGGGAGCAATTTTTACAACTAGTCTTTAGGACAACAAGGGAGAGTAGAGTGTTGTAGTTTTTATGAAATCTATAGTGGACATGTGTGGTAGATTTCTAGATGTAACACCCCTATTTCCTCGAGTTTGTAAATATAATTATATGGGCCAAGAGACTATGGAAAAATCAATATGTGTCAATGTTTGATTTGATGGACCTTTGTATAAAAGGTCAATGAATGTAAATTCTGTTATTTACTAGAAAATGGATAAGTGTTGCATGAATGTTGCAAGGGGGGTGTGCTAAGAGAGACCACAAATTCTATGAAAGAGATGGTGAAGGGGACCAGGAATGGTTGCATTAACCTCCACCAAACCAATACCTTACTGGATTTAATTGCTCAGGACCAGAACAATCCTCTGACCCAGGAATGAATCACAGTCAGGCTGGTAGGTGGAAAGACCTCCTCAAGAGTTAATGATCTAGAATCAGATCCAGGAGGCTTCCCAGGTCTAGAAAAAGGCTCAAAAAATGAAATTTCTCAGAATTAGACGAAACTAATTCCATTGCGACCGTCTCATCGCGTTGATTCCGACCATATATTTACTTTCTCAAACAGACATTGTACGCGAGAGTTAGTGCACTCTGATCATTTTCCCAAATAGCTAAAAAGTCAACAGGTCAACTAGAAAAAGTCAATGATGATGTCATCATGACATCCTGCTGACATCAACAAAGTGACATGTGGCAGGAGGGTGACTGGGCAGTGACAGGGACCAATACAACATTGACAAGTGGCACATGGTGGACCAATAAAGCATTGACAAGTGGCATCATTGAGGACTAATGAAAGGGTGCCACGTGGCCCAGACATGGGCTGCCATGTGGCACCCCATCACTAGTTTGAATGGAAAAATATTTTGGAGCTCATGGGCTTCGACCCTTTGGCCGAGAAATGCCTTAAGTAATGACCAAATGCCAACGCGCCAACACATTTATTGTTATTATAAACCCCACTTTAATTTAAATAACATACAATATAAAAGTGTTGGGCGGAAAGGGGCTGGGGCTAAGCCCCAACCCACAGTTTATTTGGTACATATGACCAGAGAAAGGGGCACGGGTGCCAATTTTTCTATCCACCAGCGTGAATTTTTGTAGCACCTTCCTCCATATATTGTGGAGGGCTATGACCATGGTTCCTGCAAGTTTTATGGGCGCGGTCCCATTAGAGTATGCCATGTGACCTTTGATGTCGGGATAAGGGGCCAACGCACAACCCTATGGGCTAGCGCTTGGCCACATCAATGCATGTGACCGAGTTTAAGGGGGTGCACGCATGGATAAAGGGTCTAAGCCCTATATTAAACATAAAATGGGTTTTTATATTATAGTTTGGATTTTTTTATTGTTTTTAAGCCTGTAATAGTGGATTTTGGCCATTATTGGGAGATATTGGACTCTTTTTGAGCCCAGATTTTGGGAGGAAGTTGGGGAATGATAACCAACTTAAGATCTATAAAAACCAGGCCTGTTTGAGGCCAAGGAGGACAGTCAGAGAATATTTATGCTGAAGCAAAGCCAAGTCAAAGCCATTTTTATGCAGGGAAGTTGTTGAGAAGGAAACCTTTGCGGGCAATTTCTGGGAGCTACACTCAGTATTTTTCAGTGTTGTCAGTTGTGTTGGATTTTTGAGGTCAAGAAGAACACAGTGAGACCAGTATGAGATCCATTTGATGTAATTTTAAATCATTGAAGGATTAATAAAGAAGCCTCCCCCACTGAGACAAAGGCCCGAAGACGTAGGCAATTTTGTGCCGAACTCTGTTATCACTTCTCTTGTTATGGTTTGTTGTTCTTATTGCTTCAATTCAGATATGCATTTTGTATTATGGATGTGATATATTCTCTCATCTTCATCCTCTTTCATTAGCTTCATGAATGGTTAATACACAGATGTTTAATAAATCAACCACAGTCATTAAAAGATCTTTTCGGATCAAGTGGTATCAGAGCTAGTTGACATTTGGATTTGAGTTTAGCATGTTAACCAGGGAAAAGCTACTGCGTGGTGAAGTCGATATTGTTAAAGAGAATCCATTAATTGGATTGATAAAGAGATCTTCTCACAGAGAGAATATGGCATCGGAAGAGGGACTTTCGTTTGATGAGAAAGAGTTTCAAAAAACTTTCCTTGCTATGTTGGAGATGGTGAAAGTTTGTACGAGGATTACTTGGAAAGAAAGAGACCAGTTCTTGGGAAATATTCAAAGGGAAAAAGTGAAGAGGAAGAGGATCCTCCTCAGATTCCTCCTTCACCTCCATCATCACCTCCTTCTTCTCCTTCTTCTTCAAGTTCAAGTTCTAAATCTAATGCAAAGAAACATGTTCCTAAACATAAGAATGAAATGCCATTGTTAAAACTTGATGTTAAATTTGAGTTACCCATATATGATGGTGAAGTAAATGTAGAGAAAATTGACAATTGGGTCAGGCAGATGGAGGTTTGCTGCAGTGTGCAACAGATCAAGGATGAGGCCACACAAATCAAGTTGGCATCTTTGAGACTTGCATGCACAACTCTCATCTGGTGGCAAAGCAAGTTGCAAAACAGAACGCAACAAGTGAGTAATGTATTTCCATCATGGAAAATCTTCATTTATGCACTTAGGAAACAATTATATCCTTTGGGTTATAAAGAAAAAGATTAATTAAATGACAATCTTTAAAACTAAGAAAAGGACAAACAGTGCAAGACTATACTGATTGATTTCGAAAAATGGCATTGATGTTAGATATCCCTTTACATACACAGGAAACCCTTATGAAGTATATAAGAAGTTTACCTGCACATATTAGAAACATTGTATTCATGTTTGGACCCACTAACCTTGATGAGGTTTATGTTCTATCGATGTATATTGAAGCAGGGAAATCAGGTGTATCAAGGGAATCGTCTTCAAGGAAAGAGGACAAGAGGAAATGGCATGGAAAGAATTCAAATGCAATGGCAAGGAAGGAAGGGAAGCCCTCTTGCAAGCATTGCAAGAAAGAGGGGCATGATGAGGACCATTGTTGGTAGTTGCATCCCGAGAAGAGGCCAAAGTGGTTCAAAGAAAGGAAAGGGAAGCAAACAGTTGCAGTAGCAACAAGAACCACAGACTTAGGATCAGATTCAGGGGATGAATCCAAGGTCTCATTGGTTGGTATGACAGGTAAAATTGGTGAAGGAATTGATTGTAGAAGTAACTTGTTTCATATAAGGACCATCACGCGACACACTAAGATAGACACATTAATCGACAGTGGATCTCAATCTAATCTAATCTCAAAAGAATTGGTTAAGAAATTGGTGTTAAAAACACAAGTACATCATAAGCCTTACACACTTAAATGGATAAGCAATCATCATCAAACGCACATAACAAAGTAGTGCACAATCAAATTTTCAATTTCATCTAAGTATGTGGACAAGGTAACATGTGATGTAGTGACGTTAAGTGAATTTGGAATGGTCTTAGGTAGTCCATACTTATATGATCATAAGGCAATCTTCTACAGGACAAAGAATCAATATCAATTAACCAAAGAAGGTCAAGATTATGTGGTTCATGCTCATCATGTTAAGGCAAATAAAACTCTTCAAACAATGGAACAATTAAAGAAGGAATTTCAAGCAAACAACAAACCAATAATTGTTTCAAATGAATTGATCAATCTTAAGCAAGAACAAGAAATGATTGTTGAATGGAAAATCAATCACAGGTTGCTTCAAGATAAGCTCATGTCGTGTAAATATTATAAGTACATCAACTCATTTGCAGTCGTCTTTTTGATGCTATCATTAGTAATGTTGTCTACATGGATGATAGTGGCTTTAGTAAGATGTGACAGGGTTCAAATGGCTAACAATATGATGTCAGTTATCATGATTGTGTTACAGTTGATCTTGATGAGACAGGTGCACATGACAGAGTTTAGAGATAGAGGACAAGTTGGGTGGCCTATTCCAAGCTTGTTGACTAGTCAGTAACCTTTTGGGGACCAAAAGGTCCTTTAGTGGAGAGGTGTGATCCAAAATTGGATCCAGGAGACTTCCCAGGTCAAGAAAAAGGCTCAAAAATGAAAGTTCTCTGAATTAGACGAAACTAATTCAATTGTGACCGTCTCATCACGCTGATTCTGACCATATATTTACTTTCTCAAACAGACATTGTATGCGAGAGTTAGCGCACTCTAATCTTTTTCCCAAACAGCTAAAAAGTCAACAGGTCAACTGCCAAAAGTCAATGATGATGTCAGCATGATGTCCTACTGACATTAGCAAAGTGACATGTGGCAGCAGGGTGACTGGGCAGTGACAAGGACCAATACAACATTGACAAGTGGCACATGGTGGACCAATAAAGCATTGACAAGTGGCATCATTAAGGACCAATGAAAGGGTGCCACGTGGCCCAGACATGGGATGCCACGTGGCACCCCATCACTAGTTTGAATGGAAAAATATTTTGGAGCTCATGGGGTTCGATCCTTTGGCTGAGCAATGCCTTAATTAATGACCAAATGCCAACACGCCAACACATTTATTGTTATTATAAACCCCACTTTAATTTAAATAACGTACAATATAAAAGTGTTGGGTGGAAAGGGGTTGGGGCTAAGCCCCAACCCACGGTTTATTTGGTACATATGACCAGAGAAAGGGGCATGGGCGCCAGTTTTTCTAGCCACCAACACACATTTTTGTAGCACCTTCCTCCATATATTACGGGGGGCTATGACCATGGTTCCTGCGAGTTTTATGGGTGCGGTCCCATTAGAGTATGCCATGTGACCTTTGATGTCAGGATAAGGGGCCAGCACATAGCCTTATGGGCCGGCACTTGGCCACATCAATGCAAGTGACTGAGTTTAAGGGGGCCCACACATGGATAAAGGGGATAAGTCCTATATTAAACATAAAATGGGTTTTTATATTGTAGTTTGGATTTTTTATTGTTTTTAAGCCTGTAATAGTGGATTTTGGCCATTATTGGGAGATATTAGACTCTTTTTTAGCCTAGGTTTTGGGAGGAATTTAGGGAATGATAACTTAAGATATATAAAAACCAGGCCTATTTGAGGCCAAGGAGAATAGTCAGAGAAGATTTATGTTGAAGCAAAGCCAAGTCAAAGCCATTTTTATGCAGGGAAGTTGTTGAGAAGGAGACCTTTGCGGGCCATTTCCGGGAGCTACACTCAGTCAATTTTAGTGTCGTTAGTTGTGTTGGATTTCTGAGGTCAAGAAGAACACAGTGAGACTAGTGTGAGATCCATTTGATGTACTTTTTATGTACTTTTCAAGAATTGAAGAATTAATAAAGAAGCCTCCCCCACTGAGACAAAGGCCCGGAGACGTAGGCAATTTTGTGTCGAACTTTGTTATCACTTCTCTTGTTATGGTTTGTTGTTCTTATTGCTTCAGTTCAGATCTGTATTTTGTATTATGGCTGTGATATATTCTCTCATATTCATCCTCTTTTATTAGCTTCATGAATGGTTAATACACACATGTTTAATAATTCAACCACAATCATTAAAATATCTTTTCGGATCAGGCTGGTAGGTGGAAAGACCTCCTCAAGTGTTAATGAGGGGTTGGGGAAAAGCGCCCATCTATAAGGCTTTCAGACCTAACCAAAGACTGAGAATTTGAGCCACACACAATCTTGCTGAGGAAGGCAAGAAAGGAAGGTGTGGTGGGCAGAAGAAGACCTGCGAAGAGTGTAGAGATGAGATACTAAGCTCTCGGGTTCAAGGAAGAACTAAGAAATGAGCATGTTCTGGTCGCAGAAAATGGCTAGCAAGGTTATGATACAAGCTGATAAACAAGGATGTTGAGTGACTAAGGAAGTACTCAAGCGGTCCTCCTTTCTTGGTATAGTGAAAATCATTGCCAAGATCCTGTAGGAGGAGGAGAGTAACCTTCATCCCTACTGTCGTTGAGTCAAAATAAATAATTATATCTCAAAACATCATGGTCTAGCTCGAGGGTGGATAGTGGTAAATCCGTTAGGAGTGACTGAGCCTATGGTTGGGTGGAAACGGGCACCCATTTCATCAGTCGCTTCACGTTATCTGGTTCTGATAAGTGTTTTCATACTCTATGAATTGAATTGGGAATAATGGATTCATGCATGTATTTATATATCTATAAATGATTTTTGTATTGAAATGGTTAAGTTATGTGTATGCGTTTGTCTTCTTGTGAACTTATGCTTCTGATTGACTGTCTATGTGCCCCAACCTAGCCTTCAAGGTGCCTTGGGACATAAACTTGTGGGATGACCGAGATAGAAAGTGTTGTGTCAATATGGCACTACCCATCTAAAGAGACTATCCCCTTCAGATTTCTTGTTGTGTGACCGAGATATCATGCCCAAGTCCCTAATAGTTTCATGATGAAGCTCAGGAAGGATAGCGAGATTTAAGTCTCAGAAGGGAAGATCCTTTCATCTGGAAGATGAACGAACAAGATCTGTTCCGGAGAACCCATATGACCAACACCTAGGAAACTTAGGCTAAGCTTAAGGGAGCTAAGTCCTTCTAGCTTTAGGGCTCTGGAAGTCCAAGACTTCAGAGTATTATCGACCCTCATAGTCATGAACCGACCGAAGGTGACCAAGAGTTACGGTTTCCTATGAGTTTGACCGACGTTGGGAGGTTTCCCTAGTGGTTAGATGAACTTATCTTACCGACGAAACTAGTATCTAACTCCCCATCGCAAAGTAGCGTGAGCCACCAATCAAGAATGTTCGGGGGTTCCCTCAGCTGTTATATCTGCACTGAGGCGACTTCAGTGGAGTACCACTTTGGGAGAATGGAGATTCCATATCATCAAACTCCTCGAACGCCGAAGTTACGAAGTGAAGGAGAGTCGTAGATCTATGGCTCTACGTGTTCGAATATTGACTGTGAGATATGAAGGAGGTTAGAAGGCTATCAGTCTGGAATGACATGGCATAGTGATGTCACTGAGGGTGACGTGGACCCCATTTTGATGTGCCACATGTCACCCGGATTCATGTGTATCGCATACCCTATAGACCCATTGGAATGTAACGTGTGTCACCCTGAACCCTCCTACATGTCAGTTCCTGGTACGTGCCCGCCTAGCCAACGTGGTTGGTGAAGCAACCCGAACTCTAGGATTCCAAGACTTCGGGACTCTGTAGGATTTGGGATGTAGCATTGTAGAGAGACCAAAAAGGGTCCGAAGGTCGGAACCACATGGAAAGCTTACGAGAATCCAGAAGTTAGGGAGATATTGTGTGTAGATAGAAAGGATATGTTCAACGCTGAAGCCCCGAACTCTGAATTCCTAGCTATCCTATGTGTCAGACGAGGGTTAAGACAGTCATTGGATTGGTTGATGGATGGACCTTCCCTATGGGAGGTAGGAATCAAGAGATGATACTAACGATATGAAGTCATGGGGGCGTCACGTGGCCCTCAACAAATGAACGCCCAAAGAAATTCAGGAAGTCGTGAGATATAAACCAAGGGTTGGTTTAGAACTCGATAGTATTCGTTAGAAATCTATGGGAAAGTAGAAGAGAATGAATCATATCAGAGAGATGATTCAAGACGAGTTAGTTAAGGAAAAATGAATTTATGATGCCCCACCCCTTAAAAGAGTATTAAGGAGTCAGGTGTGTTACAAATTGGTATCATAGCATAGTTACAACACTTGGGCTGCTTGGGCTCATGGACGAGTCGCTTAAAAACCATGTTTAAAGAAATCTTAAGGGTGACACCCTACCTTACCTCTTTCCTAAAGAGTCTGGTTAAACTCTTACTGAAGAAAAGAATGAAAAATTTCTATTGTATGTGTGTATTTAAGAAATATGAACTATGTGTTGTTCATCAACTAATAGACTGTTAACTAACAGTAAGTGTTTTGTCAGCACTCAAGCAGTCAATGAAATACGGGAAACTACAAGCATAAAGGATGGTGACGCGTTGTGAAGTGGGGGATGGCTCCCACAATAGAGATGAAGAAATGACGAAAGGAGGGCAGTGGAAACCCCTCTGGATCTGGCTAAAACTGTAAGGAGCCTCATGGCCGAATTACAAAGATGCAAGGCCGAGAACGAGATATTTATAAAGGAGCAAGAAAAAAAACCAGAAATTAATGCAGTCTTACTGCAGAGCTTATCCGATATACAGAGGCAGTTGTAGCATGGGCCTACAACTAGTCATGTGGACCGACGACATATGAAGAGAAGTCAAAGTCCACCCAAGATATGAAAACGTGGTCCTATAAGTGGCCACACTAGGAGGAGTACCTCAAGGAAGGCCCAACCTGGAAACATGGGACACTCATCAAGAGAGTCTTCTGGAGAGGAAACTGGCAAATCTGAGGGATCCTCTAGTGGAAAAACTATCTCACATTCTCAAAGGAAAGGAAAGAAGCGAAAGCATTCCAAAATTCATGACCCTAAAGAGTTTAAGAAAGCCAAACCACCCTCTTTCAATGGAGAGATTGAGAAAGGGGAAGAGGCAGAAGCTTGGCTGCTTGGTTTAAAGAAGTACTTCAGAGTCCATGGATACTTTGAAAACTTGAAGGCTCGCATAACCATCTTCAACCTGAATGGAAAGGCTTCCATTTGGTGGGAAGACCTTAGGAATGTGAAAGTAATCCATGAAGAAGACTTATCATGGAAACAATTTTAGAAACACTTCAAGAAGAAGTATCTGTCAGAGAAATTCTTTGATGGGAATACTAAGGAATTATATGAACTTAGGCTAGGACAACTCATCATAGAGGAATATGTCAATAAATTCCTTGAGCTACTGAATGTACCCTACATAAAGGATGAAAAGGTAAAAGTGCAGCGATTTATTAGTGGTTTACCTCATACCTACTTAAACAAGATTGAGTTTGACAAGCCAAAGACCTTAGAAGACACTATCCGGAAGGCAAGGTATTGTTATGAATAGTTCAGGATTTAGACATAACCTCGTGAGGACTGGAAGAAGAAGAGTAGTTGAGGATTCAACTAGAAGAGGTTCAAATCCTCAAGATTTAATAAATATAGGAAGGAATCTAGGATAAGCCTTCCTACTGGAAGTGTATATAAACAAAATTTCCCCTCCCAGGGTGGAAATAAACCTTTTGGAGCAACCCCAGGAAAGACTGATAACCAAAAGAAGGAACCCTTGAAATGTTGGGGTTGTGGAGAAGAACATCTACTGAGGGATTGTCCACACATATAACAGAATAGTAGGAGAGTATACAATATCCAAGAAGCTACCACAGTGAATGATGTGGCTAGGAGCATGGCACAAATTTATGCAACTTTGGATAATAAACAAGCCGACCACCAAGCCTCAATGGTGGAGATGGAAGGGATGATCGCCAACTGTCTAGTTTCTATTTTAATTTACCCTGGTTCTAATTTGAGTTATGTGGCCCCTCAGACTGTTGATAAGTGTAAACTGCAACCAATTATACATGTTAAGCCATGGTTGGTACAACTAGCCACTGGAACCAAAAGAAAAGTAGCAGAGGTCATACCAGCTTGCCAATTCATCATGGATAGATTGCCCACCCAAGCGACCCTTAACATACTTCCCCTAGGATCTTATGACCTGTTGATTGGTATGGAATGGTTAGCCACTTATAAAACCAAATTGGACTGTTACCATAAAAATTTGGAGTGTGAGAATGAAGAAGGGAGAAAAATGACCCTCCAAGGGATTCAAAGGCCTATCTCAGTGAGACAAATTACATCCCTTCAAATGAAAAAGTATTGCATAAAGGGATGCCTTCTATATGCAATACAGGTGTTGGAATCTATTGAGGATGAAAAACCAAACCTAGAGGACCATCCCATATTAAGAGAGTATAAAGATGTGTTTCCAGAAGAGGTATCGGGTCTACCTCCGAGAAAAGAAATTGAATTCTCCATAGAACTTGCACTAGGAGAAGTGCCAGTGTCTATAGCACCCTATAGGATGAGTAAATTAGAGCTAGTTGAGCTCAAGTTACAGCTAAAGGAGATGATGGAAAAGGCTACATCCGACTTAGCGTGTCACCATGGGGAGCACCCGTATTTTTCGTGAAGAAGAAAAATGACACACTCCAACTGTGCATAGACTATAGACAACTCAATAAGACAACCATAAAGAACAAGTATCCCTTACCAAGAATCGGTGACTTGTTTGACCAGTTAAGGGGTGCTTCCATTTTCTCAAAGATTGACTTAAGGTCAGAATACCATCAAGTCTGAATCAAGGATGAAGACATTCACAAAACATCCTTTAGGACAAGATATGTCCACTATGAATTTGTGGTGGTGCCATTTGGATTAACCAATGCCCCTGCCACTTTTATGTGCTTGATGAATAATGTACTCAACAAATTCCTAGACAGTTTTGTATTGGTCTTCATTGATGATATCCTAATCTACTCCAAGAACATAGAGGAGCATGAAGAACATCTTAAATTAGTGCTACAAGTACTAAGAGAGAATCGACTCTACGCTAAGTTTAGCAAGTGTGACTTTTTCCAAAAGCAAGTCCATTACTTAGGCCATGTTATTTCTGAAGAAGGAGTGGCATTAGACCTTGAAAAGATCAGATCTATTATGGAATGGCCTACCCCAAAGGATGTATCTGATATCGGATCCTTTATGGGCCTAGCAGGATACTATAAAAGGTTCATAAAAGGATTTTCCAAGATTGGTTGTCCAATCGCTGCCCTTCAGAAAAAAGGGGGTTAAATTCACTTGGACATCAGAATGTGAGGAAATATTTTAGGAATTGAAATACCTTCTGACCCATGAACCCAGGCTGAATATTGCAGACCCTGATAATGACTTCCTCGTGTGTACATATGCCCGTAAGGAAGGACTCATAGGAGTCCTTATGTAATAAGTAAGTGTAATTTTCTATGAATCCAAAAAAATGAATGATCATGAAATCAATTATGTGACCCATGATCTAGAGTTGTCTACCATCGTGCATGCTTTAAAAATGTGGAGGCATTACCTCCTGGGTAGGATATTTTTACTTATGACATACCATTGTGGGTTGAGGCACCTGTTTGATCAACCAAAACTCAATGCTAGATAAGCTAAATGGATGGATTTCCTGAGTGAGTTTGATTTCGAAATCAAACACATCAGGGGAAAGGAAAATAGTGTGGTCGATGTCCTTAGAAAAAGTGTGAAAACGATTCACTTGGAAGCAATGAGCACCTGTAAAATAGATGTCAGGGAGAGAGTCTGGAATGCACAGGAAACATATACATTCTTCAAGACCGTGACACCATACCTAAAGAAAGATCCCACAGGGCTAAAGTATGAAGGCTATTAGATGCTAGATGAAGGTTTGTTGACTTACAAAAACAGATTGTATATCCCAAATTGTGACGAATTGAAGAGGTTCATAATGGACGAACTACACAAGACACCATATACTGGTCATCCAGGTTATCAGAAAATGATTACAACCACTAGAAAACAATTTTATTGGCTGGATTGAAAAATGACATAGCTGATTATTTAACTAAGTGTCTATAATTCCAACAATTTAAGGCAGAACACCGACACCCAACATGGTTGTTACAATGCCTACCAATCCCAGAATGGAAATGGGAAACCATCTCCATGGATTTCATCACCGGATTACCAAAATTGGCCAAGCAGAATGATGCCATCATGGTAGTGGTGGAAAAATTGATCAAGTCTGCTCACTTCGTCCCTATCAAGTCAACTTGTAAGGCATTAGATATTGCCAACATCTTCACGAAGGAGATATTCAGACTGCATGGCATGCCTAGGGAGATTATATCTGATAGAGACACAAAGTTTACTTTAAGATTTTGGAAGTCCTTAATGACTGGTTTTGAGACTAAATTGTTGTTTAGCACAACCTACCACCCTCAAATTGATGGACATGAAGAAAGAGTAAACCAAATATTAGAAGACATGTTAAGGATGCATGCAATGCATCATCCTAAGAAGTAGGAAGACTACCTATCATTGGTATAATTTTCCTACAACAACGGTTATCAATAGTCACTGAAGATGATCCCTTTCGAAGCCCTCGATGGTAGATAGTGCAAGACTCGAATCAACTGGAGTAATCCAGTGGATAAAATTACAATCGGACCCAACATACTGGAATAAATGGAATAACAAGTGATTTAGATAAAGCAATATCTGAAAATCGCTCAGGATAGACAGAAGAGTTACGCCGAAAGAAAGAGAACCCCCAGAGATTTCAAGACAATAGACCATGTCTATCTCAGAGTTAGGCCTAGGAAGAGTTCCCTGAGAATGGGAGCTTGTGCCAAGCTGACACCTTGGTATTGTGGACCCTTTGAATTCTTAGATAGAGTGGGACCTGAAGCTTATAGGGTATCACTCTCTCCCACAGTAAAGGCACATAATGTTTTCCATGTTTCATTATTGAAGAAATATGTACATGATTCTAATCATATAATTGACTGGTCTGTGATCTAGATGGAGTCTGAGGGAGAATTCCTTCCAAAACCTCAATGCATACTAGATAGGAAGGAAATCTCACTCAGGAACTGAACCATTACACAGGTCAAGGTGTGGAAACACTTTGGACCAGATGAGGCTACGTGGGAAATGGAGGATTCCATGAGACATGTATATCCATTTTTATTTACTTCTGTATATACAGAGAACGTTGACAGATAGAACATTGAGGACGATGTTCCTTTAAGGGGGAGGGAATTGTAACACCCATGTTTCCCCCAGTTTGTAAATATAATTGTATGGGCCAAGAGACTATGGAAAACTCAATATGTGTGAATGTTTGATTTGATGGACCTTTGTATAAAAGGTCAATGAATGTAATTTTTGTTATTTACTAGAAAATGGATAAGTGTTGCATGACTGCTGGAAGGGGGGTGTGCTAAGAGAGACCATGAATTCTATGAAAGAGATGGTGAAGGGGGCCAAGAATGGTTGTGTTAACCTCCACCAAACCAGTACCTTACTGGATTTAATTTCTCAGGACCAGAACAATCCTTTGACCCAGGAATGAATTACCGTCAGGCTGGTAGGTGGGAAGACCTCCTCAAGAGTTAATGAGGGGATGGGGCAGAGCACCCATATATAAGGCTTTCAGACCTGACCACAGACTGGGAATTCGAGCCACATGAAATATTGCGAAGGAAGACAAGAAAGGAAGGTGTGGTGGGCATAGGAAGACCTGCAAAGAGTGAAATGACGATAGACTAAGCTCTCAAGTTCAAGGAAGAAATAATAAATGAGCCTGTTCTGGTCGCAGGAAATGGCTAGCAGGTTTATGATACAAGATGATAAATGAGGCTGTTGAGTGACTGAGGAAGTACTCAGGTAGTCGTCCTTGCTTGGTATAGTGAAAACTGTTGCCAAGATCCCACGGGAGGAGGAGAGTAACCTCTGTCCCAACTGTTGCTGAGCCAGAAGAAAGAATTATATCTCAGAGCATCATGGTCTAGCTCAGGGGTGGCTAGTGGTAAATCCGTTAGGAGTGAATGAGCCTATGGTTGGGTGGAAATGGTCACCCCTTTCAGCAGTCTCTTCACATTATCTGGTTATGATAAGTGTTTTCATACTCTATGCATTGAATTGGGAATAATGGATGCATGCATGTATTTATATATCTATAAATGATTTATGTATTGAAATGGTTAAGTTATGTGTATGTGTTTGTCTTCTTGTGAACTTATGCTTTTGATTGAATGTCTATGTTCCCCAACCTAGCCTTCAAGGTGCCTTGGGATATAAAACTGTGGGACGACCGAGATAGAAAGTATTGCGTCAATTTGGCCCTATCCATCTAAAGAGACTATCCCCTTCAGAATTCTTGTTGTGTGACCGAGATATCATGCCCAAGTCCCTAACCGTTTCATGATGAAAATCATGAAGGATAGCGAGATTTAAGTCTTAGAAGGGAAGATCCTTTTGTCTAGAAGATGAACAAACGATATCTATTCGGGAGAACCCATATGACCAACACCTAGGAGCCTTAGGCTAAGACTAAGGGAGCTAAGTCCTTCTGGCTTCAGGGCTCCAGGAGTCTGAGACTTCAGAGTATTATCGGCCCTCATAGTCATGAACCGGCCAAAGGTGACCGAGAGTTACGGTTTCCTGTGAGGTTGAACGACATTGGCTGGTTTCCCTAGTGGTTAGATGAACCTATCTTACCGACGAAACCAAGATCCAACTCCCCATCGCAAAGTAGCACGAACCACCGATCGAGAATGTTTAGGAGTTCCCTGAGTCGTTAGATATGCACCAAGGCGACTTCGACGGAGTAATACTTCGGGAGAATGGAGATGCCATCGCATCAAACTCTTCGAACATTGAAGTTACGAAGTGAAGGAGAGCTATAGCTCTATGGATCTACTTGGCCGAATCGCGACTGTGAGATCTGAAGGAGGTTAGAAGGCTGCTAGTCTAGAATGACATGACGTAGTGATGTCACCTAAGGTGATGTATACCCCATCTTCACATGCCACATGTCACCCATATTTGTGTGTATCACATACCCTATAGACCCATTGGAACGTAACACGTGTCACCCTGACCCCTCCTATGTGTCAGTTCCTAGTACGTGCCTTCCTAGCCAACATGGTTGGTGAAGCAACCAGAACTCCGGGAGTCCAGGACTTCGGGACTCCGAAGGATTTGGGAGGTAGCATTGTAGAGAGACCAAAAAGGGTCCGAAGGCTGAAACCACGTGGCAAGCTTACGAGACTCCAGAATTTCGAGACTTCGAGAGGTCTCTTGTG
The DNA here is from genome assembly GCA_009831015.1 of Picea engelmannii. NCBI lineage: Eukaryota > Viridiplantae > Streptophyta > Pinopsida > Pinales > Pinaceae > Picea > Picea engelmannii. Next base: position 14,094 of record ML814179.1, on the reverse strand, counting down.
TAGATAGAAAGGAGACGTTCAATGTCAAACTCTGAATTACCCGCTATCATGTGTGTCAGACGAGGGTTAAGCCAGTCGTCAGATTGGTTTATGGATGGAAATTCCCTACAGGAGGTAGGAACCAAGAGATGATACTAACGAGATGAAGTCACGGGGGCGTCACATGGCCCTCAACCAATGAACACATGAAGAACTTCGGGAAGACGTAAGATATAAACCAAGGGCCAATTTAGAACTCAGTAGCAGTCATTATAAAGATACGGGAAAGTAGAAGAGAATGAATCATCTCAGAGAGATGATTCGAGATGAGTTAGTTAAGGAAAAACGAATTTATGATTCCCCACCCCTTAAAAGAGTATTAAGGAGTTGGGTGTGTTACACTAGAGTTGCAAATTCATGAAGATGTAGGTTTGTAGGCCTGTAGAGTGAGATTCTATGTGAGAGAACCACCCCACAAAAGTGAGCTTGCTACCATGACCTTTTCCTGTTACAACTGACATCTCTGGAGTCCCCAACAAGAGATATTCCTAGCCAACCTGTGCTAGACCCTTGGAGGGAAGTGGGAATGCGTGAGGGACTATGTGCAAAGAAGGGGGATCCCATTCCTTGGGTTGTGTAGGTTGAAGGGAAGAGAGATGGAGGATTATGATAATTGTAGGAAAAACTAGTTGTGGATAAAATTGGGTTGTGAGTGGACTAAGATACACCCTTTCTTGTGGATCTGTAGCCCTAGCTTGGGAGTGATTTACTGCAGATATTTGGAGCAACAAATCTATGGTTGGGTGAAATGTCTGTCCCCTGCAATTAGTTTCACATTTAGATAAAAATATAAGTGTCTATCTCTGTTACATTGTTTTATTTATGGGTTTTATTTGCTGCATGTATCCTTTGAGTTTTAAGCAGTTATATGTGTTGTTGTGTGAATGTTAATTGAACTATATTCATAATGGCTACCAGATGCATGTGAATCCTTCACACATGGAATTTAATTATGGGACTTATTTGTTGTGTGTATTTATGAGTTTGAACAATTATCGGACGTTGTAAGCATGTTTATTAGATTGCAATAATGTTTTAAAATAGTGTTGTTCGTTGCATAGGTGTTTTAGCATGCACACATTTTATTTAATTGGTATTAGAATTTTTTAAATTGTTGGGTTAGTAGTGGGGAACAATACAAAGTGGTATCAGATATTTTGGTTCAACACCAGACCCATATGGGCCAAGGAACAACATGAATTTGGAAGATTCATCGTTACATATTTTAGATATATGACGAATTTAGGGAAATTTGTGAAACCAAAGTGAAATTCCCAAATTTCTGAGCAAATTTAGGTCAAATTGCACTTAGAATGGTCGAAGAGTAATCAATGTCATTGATTTTCAAGTTGGAGAGTTAAAAATTGGATTGGGAGGTCAGATGCCATGTTTTCATGGTGACTACAAAGTGGGAGAATTAACGACCTGAATCACTTGAATACTAAGAATCGATGGCCAAGATTCATTTGCATGTTTGGAGAACTCTGACGAAGTTTTGGAGTAGTTTGGTGAATCAATGGTTGAGGTCACTTTCGACCTCGAGATCAACAGTTCATATTTACCTTAGATTTGGATCCCATTGGGGTTCCACGAAATTTGTGAACAAGTTTAGTTCGCCAAAATAAATCACCGATCACTGATGGAGTGATCGAGGTTTGGCGAAATTTGTGGCCAAATTTGTTTCGTCGAAAAAGTCGTCAATTGATAATGAAGGGAAAAAGAAGATGATGTGGCTGAGTCATGACATGACGGGTGGCTATCATCCACGTGTCATGCCATGTCATCCAAGTTTCCACGTCAACATCCATGTTTCATGCCATATCAACATTCGTGTGTCATGCCAATTACTCAAGGAATTCACCAATTGCTGATAAATTTTGGGGAATTGACGACCTAGATCGCATTTGATTGGGCGATCAACGATCAAGATTCATTTGAAAACTTAGAGAAGTATGGCGAATCGAAAATCGAGATCACTTTGATTTTGATATTGACGATCTAGATTCATCATAAATTTTGAAAAACAATTCTAAGGTCTCGGGGTTTGGCAAAATTCGTGGAAAAAATTGGTTTGTCAAGGAAAATAGTCGATCACTTATGTGAAGGAAATTGCAGATCGCAGATGATCAAGGTTTGAAAAAATTCTTGGACAAAATTAGTTTTCCAAGGAAAATAGGGGTTCGACAAAATTGGTTAGTCAAGGAAAATCGTCGATCACCGCTGCAAAGGAAAATAAATCGATCGTCGATGCAAAGGAAAATAAGTCGTTCACCAATAAAGGAAAGAAGGATGATGACATGGATGAATTAGGGGATGACACGTGAACATCATCAACCACATGCCATGCCATGTCATCTAGGTTGCCACAACAACAAAATTAAACATTTTTACAAAAAAAAAAGTCTAGAGCCAAAAACTTGCTTTGGACATAACATGACCGTTTCAACTCAGAATCAGATGGAATTTTAGGTGTGTTTTCAATGATGAGGAATACAAGAATTCCAGTGAGGGTCATTGGATATTTCTACTAAAATTGTTTGAAAAACGTGAATTAGTGATTTTTGAAGATCCGGGTCGTGCTTAGTAACTGGGGCCCAAATAAAGGTGAAATTTTTAAAGGGAGTCCAAAAAGTAGGCATGAAGATACCCATTTGGGCTCCTGAAAAAATTCAAAAGAGGTTGGTGTGTGGATACTCAACCAGGGTAAAATCCATGATTCCTCGCTGCATTTTGGTGATTTTTGAAAACTTCAAAGGAAAAGGGACCCCATATATCCAATCCAGAAAATTTTGTTTAGTTGACATTTGTTATACATATCAATCCAAACAAATTTGTTTCGAGAAATTTTATCCCAGTTTCACTTCGTTTGGGAGATAACCAATTTTGGCTAAAATTTTAAAGTTTGGAGAAAGTGTAAAAACACAAAGTCATCAATTCCAGATTCACATAAAAATTGACTGGACAACCAGATTCTGAATCCAAGAGTTTTTATGTGTCAAAAAATCATGAATGTTGTATGTGCCCGATATAATTTTTTTTGGTTCCTAACGGTTTTCTTCTACAGGTGGAAGGAAATGGTCTCCCATAAAATATGCATCAGTAAAAATAGGTCACAATTGAGTATGAATGATAAAACCCAAACAACTATAACTTCACTCAGTACTCATAATGAAGCATGGGTACAATTGTTGGAAAGATGATTCAGAGGAGAATGTATATAAATAATCATAATCATATTTGAATGCATCCATACTCCTCATAAATTCAGTTGAAAGGATGACATGTAATCTAATTAATGGCAATTTTATAATATGCTTAACTCTAACAAGTAATTGTTGCATGCACATTCTTGTAGAATTAGAAGTGCAAGAAAAATGGATTTGGTTCCTACATGGGGAGTAGAGATACATAGGATTCCCAAGGATACTAAAACCATGAGGAGGAGGTCATAGGTGTACATGTCAACATGGGAAATGCGGAGACCAAATCCAATAGACATAGAAGAAGAGTGGATCCTATAGAGCTGGTTAAGACTATGAGGAGCTTGCAAAAGGAAGTGCGGAGCTATAGAGAAGACAATGAAAGGATGATGAGAGCTCAAGTGGAGCTTCTACAGAGTCTGAATATGTTGCAGAGATGATTCAATAAATATTCTGGCACAAAACAAGCAGCCAGTGCAAGACAAGTAGAAGCATCCATATCTCATGATAGGAGGGATCACCATGAGGGATATAGGAGAGTAAGGAATGTTAGTAGACATCATCATTCACTAGGGAAATCGATTAGAATATAACATGCACATTCAAGGTCGAAGAGAAACCCAAGTGTGTCCCATGTTCTAAGATAGAGGAGGAGGTATGAGGTAGATGATTTGCAAGGATAGCTTAGGAAGATTAAGCCTCCTACTTTTGATGGTGATCACAAGAAACATGAATATGCAAAAGCATGGTTGTTGGAAATGAGGAAATATTTCCAATCGCACAATTATTCATCAAATGTAGAAGCCATAATAGAAACCTACCATCTTCAAGGAAAAACATCTATGTGGTTGGATCAACTCAAGCAAGTTATGCACATTGATGACAAGAGGATCTCATGGAGGTAGTTCAAAAAGTATTTTCATAAGAAATACTTGTCAGATAATTATTATGACAATAAGATGAAAAAGGTATTTGAACTCAAGCTTGGAAGAATGACAATGGATGTGTATGAGAGGAGGTTCCTTGAATTCTTAAGGTATGTTGGATTCATAAAGGATGAGAAGGTTAAAATCCAAAGATTTGTGAGTGGGCTGCCTTCTTTCTACAATGATAAAATCCAATTTGATTAGCTTACAACCTTGGAAGAATCCATCATAAAAACTAATTATTTGTATGAATAGAGTAAGCCAAGGCCAGTTTTTCAAAGAGTATGAAAAAAAGAAAGGCAAGGTGGATCAGAGGAAAGGACTCAAGCCACCTTTATTCATGAATAATTCATAGTCATACAAACAAGGGAAGAAAGCACAAAATGAGACCAATATGACATATTCCTTGGGGAAAAGGACAAGACAACAACTCATAAAGTGTCGGGGATGTGAAGGAGACCAAATGTACAAGGATTATCCTCACAAGGGAGATAGGATGAAAACTATGCACAACATTCAGGAAGTTGATACAATGGATGACATGGGCAGAAGCATGCCAAGGATTTATGCAACCCTAGATAACATACAAACAAACTACCAATCCCACACGATTGCAGTAGAAGGTAAGATTGATAATCAAATCATATCTATTTTAATTGATTATGGTGCTAGTCATAACTATATAGACCAAAAAATGGTTGAAAGGTTTAAATTGAAAAGATGTAAGCATACAAAGTATTGGTTGGTTCAACTAGCCACTGGAACCAAGAGGAAAATTAATGAAATTGTCAAGTATAATTTACCCAATAAACATGAATGGATTTATCACTAAGGTAGACTTGAACATCATACCACTTGGGTCATACAATTTATTGATTAGTATGGATTGGCTAGAAAAGCATTGTTCCTTCTTAGATAGTTACAACAAGGTTTTCACATGTCTTGATGAAGAAGGAAATCCAAGGATAGTTCAAGGTATTCCAAGACCTATACCCATTATAGATATTTTAACATTGCGTTTGAAAATAATGTTTAGAAAATGGTGTCAAATATATGTCACTCATATGGAAGAGCCAACAAAGGATAAGGAACCAAGTCTTGAAGACTATCCAGTTTTGAAGGAATATGAAGATGTATTTGGGGAGCTTCCAGTATTTCCACCAAGGAGAGATATTGACTTCTCTATTGAATTAATGCTTGGAGCTGCCCCGATGTCCAAAAATCCTTACATAATGATCACACCAGAGCATAAGGAATTGCAAATACAACTGGAAGAATTGTTGAAGAAAGGGTACATATGCCCAAATGTTTCACCTTGGGGTGCCCAATGATTTTTGTTAAGAAAAATGATGGAACTATGAGGTTGTATGTTGACTTCAGACAACTTAATAAGATCATTGTAAAGAATAGATACCCTCTGTCGCAAATCGATGATCTTTTCGATCAATCAAAAGGAACAAATATGTTTTCCAAGATTGACTTTAGGTCAGACTATCATCAGATAAGAATAAGAGAAGAAGACACCAACAAGACAACATTTAGGACAATATATGACCATTATGAGTTTGTGGTTGTGCCATTTGGTTTGAAAAATGCACCAACTAATTTCATGTGTCTAATGAATAGAGAGTTCAAGGATGAGTTGAACAAATTCATCATTGTCTTCTTGGATAATATTCTTATCTACTCCAATATAGAGAAGGAGCATGAGCAACATTTGAGGATAGTTCTACATGTGTTGAAAGAGCAACAATTGTATGCCAAGTTAAGCAAATGCACTTAATAAAAAACATATCCATTATTTGGGCCACATCGTAGCACTGGACCTTGTGAAGATTGAAGCAATCAAAAGTTGGCCAACGCCAAATAATATTTCATAAGTGAGATCCTTTATGGGATTAGTTGGATATTATATGAGATTCATTGAAGGTTTCTCCATGGTTGCACATCCAATCACTTCACTACAAAAGAAGAGAACAAAGTTTGAATGGACTACCAAATGTGAGGAGAGTTTCTAGCATTTGAAGGAATTGTTAGCAATGCAACTATTCTAAAAGCTATTGATCCAGATGAAGATTTTGTAGATTTTAACATTGTACAATATTTACTGCAAACATATTTTCAATAAAAGAACAGAAAAAATACAATGGAAAATACAAACATTACGAAGATATTTTTCCCATGGAAACCCAAACCGGGAAACCAACATATTCTATATTCATTCATGTGATACATTGTTTACAATACAATATACATATAGGAGCCAATGACATCCAAAACCCTAACCCAATGACCTGGATTAGTCAACAACCCTAATTCCTTAACTAGAAATAGAAAACCATCGGAAAAAACCATGTGCCGAAAAACTGCCCAACAATGAACACGCAAATCGAGGCAACATGAAAAATGTGACACGTTTCCCGAGAAAAAAAAAATCTCAGGGGTATTGCCCCCAAACCCCCGCACTGGGGGATGTACTGTGTATGCATGCATGCAAAGAATATAACACATACCCAACAAATTTTGTAGTGTGCATGGAAAAAAGGGCTTGGTGGAGTCCTTACACAAAATGGGTATGTCATATGTTATGAGTCAAGGAAGCTTAAATAACATGAAATAAATTATGCTACCTATGACTTAGAGTTGGTAGCTATAATTCATGCTTTAAAAATGTGGAAGCATTATCTCATGGGAAGAAAAATTGAGCTAAAGACAGATCTGAGTGGTCTGAAACACTTGTTTGAGTAGCCCACATTGAATGCTATACAAACTAGATGGCTAGAATTTTTCAGTGAATACACCTTTGACATCAAGCACATCAAGGGAAAAGAGAATAAAGTGGTTGATGCACTCATCCGGAGGGTGCATGAAATGCATGTTGCAGCCATTAATATGTGCAAGTCAGATTTAAAAGATAGAATTTTAGAAGTTGTAGCAACAAACCCACATCATGCGCAAGTTAAAGAAATCTTACAACAAAATAATGTACATAAAAAATATAAAGATCACAAGATGAAAGAAGATGGAATCCTCTTGTTCAGAGTCAAAGTTTATGTTCCTAACACTTAGGAATTTATAAATATGGTATTGAAAGAGATGCACAATGTACCCTTTGTTTGACATCCAGGGTACCAAAAGACAGTTATAATAGTAAGAAGCCAATAATTTTGGCATGGAATGAATAAATATGTGATTGGTTACATATCCAGGTGCATGGAATGTCAGAAAGTGAAAATTGAACACATACATCCAACATGATTATTGCAGCCATTACCCATTCCTGAATGGAAATGAGAGGCAGTTACAAAATATTTCATCACCAAGTTGGTAAGAACAATAAGGAAACACGATTCCATCATGGTGGTGGTGGACAAACTTACAAAGGATACACATTTTATACCGGTGAAAACGACTCACAAGGAAACTAATATTGCAGATATTTATATGAAGGAAATTGCTAGGTTACATCGTGTGCTTAAGGCAATAGTGTCAGATAAAGTTCCCAAGTTCACTTCTAACTTTTGGAAGGGATTGTTTAAGAAATTTGAGACTAACTTGAATTTCAATACAACATATCATCTAGAGTCAGATGGGAAAACATAAAGGACTAACCGGATAATTGAAGATATGTTGAGAATGTATGTAATGTACAAGGCTTCCAAGTGGGAAGGTTACCTTCATCTAGTTGAGTTTGCATATAATAATGGAAATCATGCATCGTTAAAGATGAGCCTCTTTGAAGTCTTATATGGCCATAAATGCAACACATCAGTAAGTTGGGACAACCCAACAGACATAGCAGTTATTGGGCCATAATTACTAAAGGAAATGGAAGAGAAGATGGGAAATATTCGGCATAATTCGAAGGTTGCACACAATAGGAAAAATAGTTATGCAGATAAAAGAAGGACATACATAGAATTCAAAGTGCGTGAGCATGCGTTTCTAAAAGTGAAAACTAAGTGGATCTTGCTAAGATTGGGAAGTTGCTCGAAATTGGTGGCAAGATACTGTGGGCCATTTGAAGTTTTAGAGAATATAGACATAGTTGCATACATGCCTGCATTGCTTGCATCCATGAGAATTCATAATCTATTTCATGTATATTTATTGAAGAAATATGTGCCTAATCCTAACCACATGATTGATTGGACTATGATCCAATTTGATCATGAAGGGGACTTTTGGGTGGAGCCAATGCATATATTGGACTAGAAATTCAAAGTGCTCAGGAACAAAGTCGTCGACCTGGTAAAGGGTCAATGGACCTGCTACGGTCTTGAAGACGCTACATGGGAGAATGAGGAGGCTATGCTGGAGGAGTACTCGCAAGTTTTGAAAAAATTGAAGAAAGTTGAATGTATATTTGTATATATGTGTGCAAGGCTCCATTTTGGCAGCTGGAATTCCTCACGGGGTCTTCACTCTTTCCACCTATGATATAGCGCTTGCGTTCATGAGATATTAAAGAATACCCATAATTTCACTAGATATTGATCAATACCTCCCATAATCATTTGATTGAACCCCCCTCCCAATATATCTTTCCAATACCCCTATTTTAATTAGATACCCATTTTTATACCCCCCCAATACCTATAAACCCCTTGAGACCGCACATCCCCCCCCGATACCTATAATATATTGACCTTTTTTTCACAATTAAAACCCCCCTTTATGAATGAATGTGATAATATATTAGTCATCATGTTGAAGCCCTCATAGAATTACTGGAGCCACATATCGAAGATTCTTGTCCAATATGTGTTGGAGCCTCACAAAGGAAGTGGTACAACCTGGGGGACTGCTATGTAGAGAAGGGGGTACACTTCCTTGGGCTGTGCAAGTTGGAGGGAATGAGAGATTGTTGGTTGGAATTGTTGCAGGAGTTGTGAACTTGCGAAACTACCAAGTACTATGATGTAAATTTTGTATATGTATGTTGATATGGTGTTGTGCACCGAGGACAATACAGTTTGTAGGGGGAGAGATATATAACATCCCCGTTTTTAATCCCTAGTTTAGTGATGTATAATGTAAGTATGATATATGGCCACATGATCGATGATGTAATATGTAAACACTCTATATTGAAAAATAATAAAATCAAATGTAATGCTTGCTGCAAATGGACACATACAAAGTAATGGGGGCTAAGTTTCCACAAGAGAAAGGGAGAGTTTGAGAGAGGGGATCCAAGAAGGAATTACCCATGTCTATTAATTGAAACCCACTTTCTAAAATTATTATTTGCGTTTAAACCTTCTAATTTTCCTCTTGAATATATCAAATCCCAATCATTAAAAACATGTAAGAGTGTGGGTGTGAAAATTCACATCCCATAGTTATGAGAGCATGGGGGTTGAGTGCAATCAACATTAGAGAGTGTGAGATTCAATTTGCATGGGGGAAAATGAATTTCGTATGGAAAACAAAACATTTTTCACAACCATTTTTTGGGACAGCAAGAGAGAGCAAAGTGTTGGAGATTGAAGGCAGTCAGAGTGGGCATGTGTGGCAGCTTGTTGGAGCTGTAAATTCATGAAGTAGGCTGTTAGGCCCATAGAGTGGGATTCTGTGTGAGAGAATTACCTTACGACAGTGAGCTTGCTGCCGTGAGTTTTTTCTGTTACAACTGACATCTCTAGAGTCTCTAGTAAGAGAGATTCCTAGCTAACCTGTGTTGGATCCCTGGAGGGAAGTGAGAATGTTTGAGGGACTGTGTGCAGTGAAGGGGGATCCCATTCCTTGGGTTGTGCAGATTGAAGGGAGGAGAACTGGAAGATTAGGATAACTATAGGAAAAACTAGTTGTTGTGGGTAAAATTGGGTTGTGTGTGGATCGAGAGACACCCTTTCTTGTGGATTTGTAGCCCCAACTCGAGGGTGATTTGTTGTTGATATTTGGAACAACAAATCTACTGTTGAGTGGAACGTCGTCCCTTACAGTTGGTTGCACATTTGGCCCAAAAGATAAGTGTTTATCTATGTTACATTGTTTTATTTATGGATTTTATTTGACGCGTGTTAATTGAGTTGCATTCATAATGCTACCAAATGCATGTGAAATCCTTCACACGACATTTAATTGTGGGACTTATTTATTGTGTGTGTATTTCTGAATTTGAGCAATTATGAGACACTTTAAACACGTTTATTAGATTGCACTTATGTTCTAAAATAATGGTGTTAGCTACATAGATGTTTTAGCATGCACTCATTTTATTTAATTGGTATTAGAAAATTTTAAATTGTTGGATTAGTAGTGGAGAACATTACAACAACTCCACCTCAAAGGTTAGCCAAAAATAATACATAAGAGTGAAACCAAACACTGAGTATCAAAGAATAGCATACAACAACTAAAAATCAATCCTCACAATATTCAGGCATATCATGAAAACAAAGAAAATAGTGTGCAATTGAATTCACAAGTTATAAGAGATCTCTTACAAAAATTTAGCTAATAATGGTTTCTCCATAAATGTGAAAATAACTTACATAGCATAAAATAAAATCCTCCCTTTACTTAATTCGAATAAATACTTTTATGATTTTTTTTCCTTTCCAGATTTCTGCCGTTTAAATTTGTCTTTTCCAATAACTTTTGAATAAATATTATTAACTTTGGAATAAATATTATTAACAGCAATATATTTATACAAATAGATTTACATGAAAGCTAATTGTCTTCTTGCGAAATGAGTTAGGTTCAAATCCTTTTGGTTACACTAGAACTTTAGTGTCGACATTTTAAGTTCTTCATTTCTTCAAACATGAGACTTGCTAGCAACCTGGTGACAGACCCCTAGTGCATGGGTTTTGGAGTGCAACTTTCATCAATGTTCCATCTCCTTTAACCTGCATGCACATGTCAAAAAATATGCTATTAATTCCATAATCATATTCCAAAGGAATTTAATGAGACTTTCCATATTAAATTAATTATTTAACTAAAGGAAATTCAAGGCAATTATTACTCCTAATGAATTATTGATAATTCTGAATCCCTTTGGATCTACTGTGCTAATATACACTGATGTTTTTCAAAATTCCACGTGCCTGAGAAGAAATTTGGCTTCTACCACTGCGTATATGAAACTTGAAGGCAATTGATTGGAGAATCCTCGAACCTTAATACCTTTTCTTCCTTTTGTGAATCCTTCATTTAAAACCTGCACATACGGGCAAATGTATTATTAACTCTATCAAACAATCTTGATATTTAACTGGTTCCCAGAAAAAAAAAATCTATTGTGTCAAATCTTTGCCATTTTATTTTGATCAACTTTGCACTTTCCACACAGTGACCATGGAAGTAAAACCCATCACATAAATCTGGTATCAAAACTCAACTTCCATGTATTGAGAATTCTATGAAAATTTATGGTTGATATGTTATTTTGATATCTGTCATTTTGATGTACTGCTTGAATCGTTGTAGTCTAAATGTTTTAAATTTTTTTTTTTTTTTTTTAATTTGGAGATTTTCTGTTTAATTTTGTTTGAGATTTGATGAGAAATTGTTGGATTTGCAGATTTGAGTGGCTAAATTTGTATAATCCAAATGCTGCAGAGGTTTTTTAACAAGCTAAATCCATTTATACATTCAAAAATGCAATTTAAATAACAAAAAATTAAAATTTCATCCAAATTTATATCAACAAATTGTCATAAAAAAAATCAAATTATAATAAGTTTAGACAACTCCTTGGTTGATCAATTAAGATTACAATTGAGTGAAATATTTTTTTGATTGAGAGATGCATAAGTCGTCATCAAACTCAACATTGAATAGAAATGTGTAACTACCCCATACACCTGTAACTAGACTCCGTTGTAATCTACCAGTGCACTATTAGCCCTTGGTTGAAGCGTAATGCTATAAAATATTTAACACGTTAACCGTCAGAGTGACTTTGAGGCACCTTTTTTTTGAGGTTCTACCCTATTTTTCTTTTTAATGCATCTTACAAGAATCTCACAAAGATTCTAGAAACAAATGTCTGACAACATTTTGCTAGTTCAGGAGGTGATCCATTCAAGTAGAGCAAATCAGGGGTAAGGAATGTTCATTAAAAGTGACATGGCAATTGCAAATCAGGGACTCTAATAAGGCTGCCCCTTGTCTCTAATAAGGCTGACCCTTGTCACTTCTGCTTTACATTCTCATGGCCCAAAAAATCTATAGGAAAAAAGTTAGGGTAGGAAAGGATCTCTGAAAATTTAAGGGGTGTCCTCATAGAAAGGGTGATAAAGGCAATTAATCACTTACAATTCATTGATGATACTAGAGGCACTTTTATTACTATTGTTGGCAGGTTTATATCCGTCTTGGATGTTTATATCTGTTTCAAGAGGGCTTATTAATAAATCCTAGAGCCATATTTATATGGAATACATCCATCCAAACTATGTAATAAATAACTCAAGTTTTAGAATTCATATTATAGAATTCACATTAATAAGTGGCCATCCTTCCTTTATTTGGGCATCCATGTTATCCTAAAACACCACTAGGTAGAAGATTAGAAGCCCATAATTTAGAAGATTAAAAACAAAATGACTCCTTGGGGGTTACAAAGTTAGAATTCGGTAGGGCGAGTGAATTGATAGCATCGATCCTTTCTGTTGTTCCAATCTTTAAGGGCTTAGCACTCTTAGCTTCAACAAGTGTTAATAACAAGATTGGGAGGAATATTAGAAAAATTTAATGACAGGGTGGTAAACTAAAAAGGGAAAAAAATCATCTTTTAAATTGGCCAAAGGTCTAAGCCCCTTTAGATTGAGGAGGACTTGTTGTCATAGATCCACTCTTGATGACCATCGCCTTGGGAATTTTTTTTTGGCATTTGGTCTTTGACAAACTTGAATGGTGGAAAGTAGCGCTTCATAAAAAGTACTTGAGCAAAAGTTTCCTAAGAAGTCTTGACAATCCCATTACAATTCTCGGTGGTTCTCCAATCCAGGGACTTTGTAAAGCCTCTACCAATATTATTCAAGATCATTTATCTTGGTCCCTGGTAATGAGAAATCCTTCTTGATATGGGAAGATCACATTCTAGGCAATCCTTTGTTAGCTCAAGATCATGATCTTATAGGGGATGGCTTCTTGAAAATGGCATCCAAACTTTGTATGACCTGTCATGTTGGGAGTAGGATGGAAGGGCATGTTATCCCTAAGCCTAGGGATAACTAAGGAGATCACGTCTTGAGGCCCACAAGTCCTAGACATGGAGTATCGAGAGCCAAACGACTTGAGCATAGCCCCAGAGAGCCCCTCTTTTCTTCAGTGCAGTCCACATATCACCAACAACAATATCCATCACACCAGTCTGGTCTTGAAGTAACAGTGAGTCTTGCTCCATGAGGTAATGAGTCCGGGTATCATGGTATGTGTCACTCTGATTTTTGAAGCACTTGAACATGTTGTATTGAATCCTTCTTCATTTCATGATGTTTGCTTGGAAATTATGCTATTTTCCTCGTTCATACCTGGAAGGGTGACATGGTGCCCTAGTAAGTTGATTTCCCTTTAGGATGGGTTGCTACTGGGTGGGTCTGTGAAAAGTCATCATCCATTCCTTCCATACTTACCACTTTCCATCTTTATTCCTTCCATCTCCTCTATCCTTGTTTGGGCATTGGGATTGGCTACACTAGGAAGGGTTGTACCTTACCTCGTGGGAAGAAGGGGCTAAAGGCCCAAAGGGTAAAAGTAGTTGGCAAGAGTTAAAAGACAATTTTGAAACCTTCAAGATGCTTCGCCCAGGGATTCCTGAGAAATCAGTGAAAATATTCTCAGTAAGAAAAGGGGACCCACAAGATAACATAAACACTCAAGGTACTAGTTGATGGATAGAAGGTCTCATCACGAGCCGACCTATTATGACTATGGGCATGTAGAGATATGACACTACCACCTATTTG